>VZRZ01003265.1:2100360-2324678 GCA_013398175.1 Climacteris rufus
CAAAACTTATTTATGGACCCTGAGGGCCCATGGCACCTGGCCAGAGTGCCAATAGGTATGTGGCATTTGAAAATAACTAGATAGAAACTACTTAGAAAGAAAATAAACATAGTATTAATCTATTACACTGCATTCTGTATCTAATATGGCTGAAGCAGATGGTGTCATTTTCTATAGAATTTAATGTATTGAGCTTTATACATTAAGGAGACCTGATCCAAAAAATAGAAAAAATAACCTAAAAACACCAAACCAAAACAAACAAACAAAACACCAAACCAAACCAAAACAAAAAAACAAAATAAAAAGAGGTTAAATAAGAAAGCCAACCAAAAATCAAAACTCCCAGACCAAGCACCAGCAGTGTATTCTGCTGTGTCTTCAGGTGGGCCACAGTTTATTGGTTCATTACCTTTCTCATGTACAACAGCAGAGTGAATGGAAAGCCAGACAATTCTCAGCAAGGCTATAATTGCTTTTGCCAGACTATTTGAAGACAGTGCCAGTTTTGTTGTTGAACTCCCTGGGAACAGGGATGAGGATCATCAGCCTTGAGCTGGCAAAGGAGATGAGTGTCTCCTCTGAAACTGCTTTTATTGTGACACCAAATTCACAAATTCCCATAATTCAATATCCCCCCCACCCATCCCCTCACACTCACACCAGGTTATACTACACATGCTAAGATTTAAGGGGCAAGCCTTCAGTAAATTGCTGGTATAATTGGAAAAGAAGAAAAAAAAAAAAGAAAAGAGGTTTTAGGGACTAAAGTGTTAAAAAAAAGTGAAATCATTAGGCAACTGAGAGAGCTACAAGATCCCATTCTGTTACAAAAGTTACCAGATGAGTCTGTTTGGTCTATTCCAGAACTGGAGAAGAAAAATTGGTGTATTAGAGGCTAGAAAGGAGACAAAAATAAGAAACAATCATTTTTACCCAGAGGTAAGAAAGTATAGGGTGTATGAGATCATTTTATTGAGTTCCATTATTCTGACTAAAATATTAATTTGGGGGCTTACAGTGCTAGAGAGGCATTGTGTTAGAAAATGCCTGTCTGCGACTTTTCAAAGTTCATCCTCAAGGAGAAAACTGATTTTCTGTGCATCATTCTTGGAGAAATGAAGCTGCCTAAAGCATTTTACATTCCACCATTAACACCCCATATGCTTATCCTGGCACGTGTTCAAACTGTCATTCTCTATTGTACATTCTGCTCACAGAAGAAAAATTATTAAAAAGGTGTTTAACATATTTTAGTTTTGACCAGATTTTAGAAGGTGTAATAAAAATTAAGAGAAAGTTGCAGGTACCATAATGTTCCTAAAACTTAGCAAGTATTCTGGCTTAAGAGTTGCTGCTCTATAGTATTTCCAGGATAGCTCTGTTGTGAAAATCAACCTTTAATAGATGCAGTATGTCACACTGTGAATGCTGACTACCCAACAGTGCATGTGCCTGGCTCTTCTGGTGCTCTTTTGGAAATATCAAAACATATCACAGGTGAAAAATATGAAAACAGAAGACTTTCCACTTAGAGGTCAAATTTTAAAAATGGTTACATTTTTTTTTTAATTTGTTTATTAATTTATTTATTCAAATCCCAAAATGTATGGGTTTGGTTTGGGTCAAACACATTAAAAAGTTATTATTCTACAAACTTCAAAAAACTTTTTTCGAAGCAGAAATTTTTCAACACTAAAAGCAATTTTAAAGCATTAAACATTTTTCTTCATATACTTCCAGATTCTTCCTCTTATTACTATCAACATTGTCATCTAAATGCAATCTACCGCCAGTGTTCTTTCCTCCCCAAAATCCCATGAATATTTGTGCATAACTAGCCCTAGATTCATACCACAAAATCTTTGTTTGCTCATGTTTACCATATTGCCATACATCGCATATGTACCATTTCTATATCTATACAGATAATAAATCTACAATACCTTAAATAAGGTTTGAATATTTCTGCTGTAACCAAAATCTAAAGATGTGCTATTTTACTAGAAGTTATAACAGTTCATTGAAGCCCTTCCTACCCGAAGAAAAGAAAAAGGAAGGACTTGTGCTTGCAGAGCTACACAGGACAATCCCAAGGAGAGGAAAATTAGAATGAAAGGTTCTGCCGTGAATTTCACTGAAAACACTGGGATATTCCAAAACATGTCTTCTTATCTACAAAGCAGGTGGTGATTAACAGTTTCCATATTCCCCACTGGTGTGTTTTCCACATATAGCTTCCAATGATAAATTGCATTTCAATGGCCGAGTTATTTCACAAAGCAGAGCACTAAAGGAAGATTTCTGAACAAGATGAGCCCATATGAACAGTCTGCCTTCATGGCACTCGTGTGGAGCCTCTGCTCGTCACTTTGTTTATCCACATTCTGTACATGGCAATCCATCAGCAAATGTGGCATAGGAAGACTTCAAAACAGAAACAGCAGTACCCTGTTTACTGCAGAGTCAAACTTTGGCAAATAAGCCCCACCAGGCATCTCTCGGAAAAGCTATCAGAATTACTTCTGTTTTCTTGCTTGAGATGAAAAGCCCCCTATTGGCTGCCAATATTTGTATATTTTTACATTTGGATTATCCGTGCGGGATTCAGTAGGCAGGGTCGGTCCAGGAGAAATAACAGATTTGTGTGCCCAGAAATACACATTTGGAGCACTGATAGCCTTTTTCTACACTACTGTGGGAACTTTCCTGAGAAAGGAGGCCCTAAAAATGCTGTAAAGATTTCATAAGTATAATGCTCCCTGTGGAAGGGTAAAAGCTATAAAGATTGGGAAGGTCTGCATGTGTGTATTCCATGGTTTCAAAGGATCCAGTCGCATCCTGCTGTGTCTGAGGCTGTGTTCACTGTCTGCCATTGCAGGGGCTTCCCAGCAAACATTCCCTGCATCACACCAGTGCTGCTCGCTACCCTTCAGTCAGCCCAGGGAGGAAAAGATGCTGCTGGAGGTACAAGTGCTTTGCAAGAGCTTTAACTCTCCGGATTGCTCTGCTAAGCCATCCTCTGACAGACTGTGGGTCACAGACAGTGGGAAACTGGGGCTGAGTAGAAATCTTAATCCTCTCCTCACCTATGTTTGTGTCCCTCCTTCAGCAAAGTTTGCTCATGTTTGATTTTTTACTAACAGGGTAGATCGTGCTGCACTCAGAGGCAGACAAACTGCCTGGCTCATGCTGCTGGAAAGGCCCAGGAGGAAAGTAGGAAAAAATTACCAATAAAAATCCAGCAAAACAGATGAATTTTCTTTATGATTTGACGTTAATTAACTCTAGTCTCACAAGATTAGGCTAACTAGACAGGTGCAGCAGAAAATTACCCTGTGCTCATTTGAAGGATCGGGACATCAAAGTCCTTGCTGTGAGGGACAGTTTTCCCTTATCTAAATTATTACACTGGTTTTGAAAGGCCAGTTCATGTCAGTAAGAATTGATAGGTCTGGCACTAAATTGATATTCTCCGAATGCTTTTGACATGATTAAGATTTTCACGTTATCGTTTGATCAATTGATTGATGCATACACACATATTTTCTTCCCAAGAGAAAATGAGATAATAAAGAATTACTGATGAATGAGTGATTACACATCTTTTTTACACCAGGAATTTTTATCAAGCACTTAGAGATGAATATAAGCCAATATTAGTAATAAACAGTCTTCATAAAAACTATGTTGCTGGAAATGCACTTAACTTATCAACACTATCATATCTAATTTTAGCAATGTTATTTAGATTATTATACATACTCTGGACAACATATTACATTAGATCGGATTCTCAGAGAGACTTTTATAATAAATGGATGGCAGCAGAATTTCCATCTTAACATAAAGACTTACTGCTTGGCATTCAGATGGATTCTGTAATCCCAAGCTAATTGTTATACATTGAGTTACCACATTTAATCATTAATGCTGCAGGGAGGCAGACATAAACAGATCATTGAGACTGGAATATGACTGTGGATTATTAACACTACTATCCATTTTATTTTTCTGGATGTGCCTTCAGTGTTGGTAAAGCATATGCTATACAAATATAATATTTTATTTCCATGCAGCTGCAGAACGAGATAGCTCAGAATCCCAGGCTGGGCCAGGCTGGAAGGACCCCCAGGGGCTCCCCTGGTGCCACCTCCCTGCTCCAGCAGGGCCATCCCAGAGCACAGGGCACAGGGCTGTGCCCACCCAGCTCTGCAATATCCCCAGGGAGGAGCCTGCACAGCCTCTCTGGACAATCTGGGCAGGGCTGGGGCACTGCCCAGGGCAGAAGTTCTGCCTCCTGTGCAGGGGGGGGGGGGGGGCTGGGCATCAGTTCCTGCCCGTTCCTCTGGGGCCATTGCTGGGCCCTGCTCTGAGCCCTCCCTGCACACAGGGACACCCAGGGCTGAGGGCCCCTCTCAGCCGGGGCTCCTCTGGAGCTGAGCAGCCCCAGCTCCCTCAGCCTTTCCTGGGCAGGGAGAGGCTCCAGGCCCTGAATCATCTGCGCGGCCTCCGCCGGCCCCGCTGCAGGAGCTCCCTGTCCCTGCTGTGCTGAGGGGCCAGAGCTGGACACGGCCCTGCAGAGGCGCTGCCAGGGCTGCCCAGAGGGGCACGGGCACTCCCTGACTGCTGCCAATGCTCTCTGTGCCCTGGCTGTGCTGGGCAGGGCAGCAGCAAGGAGCCTGATGGGCTGAGCTTGTGTCTCTGCTCTCTCTCCTTGCAGGATTCCCGTCACCTCCTCCCCTTTCTGTGCCAGGTGGGACCCAGCCCTGCCCAGGCCACATCCCTTCATCCATCACAAACTGCTGAAAGCCTTCAAAATCTCCCTCCTTATAGTGAATCTACAATTTTATTTCTAACTCATTATATAAATGTAGCACTGTAGCACTGCCCATTTTATTTATTAAAGCTTTTAGATTATTTCCAATTCTAGTTCATCTGAAGATTTTTCCACTCATCTGCACACTAATTTTTTGTCACAACAGGATAGATTTACCTCATATCTGTTCACTGGTTTCAGATGCCTGTTCAATATATTTATCTCATGTAACTTCAGCACATTTAAGACTTCCCACTCTGTTTTGAGGAAGTACTTGGCTTTTCTTAGAAACCTGTAATTTTCAGTTTGGAAAAACACTTATACCTTCAGGGAGCATTGTATTCTTTTTTCCCAGTGCCTTTTAATTTTGTTTACTTTCTCAAGTACCAACAAAAACATGCTGTAGTATTGTAGCAGTCTCTTGTCATATCCAAAGAATATATTTTTACCGAGCAAGAGCTTTAGTTTGCTATGGAAATGCAATGTGGTATAATTTACCTAATCTATGTTCAAAATCTCAGAAACATTATAGTACAAATTTCCCTTGGAAAAAAAAAAAGTAAAGTAGAATTGCAATAAACTGTTCTTTGTACATTTGTACTCTGGAAACCTCTTTTAAATCACCTAATAAATCCAGGACCAACCATATCTTCATTTGCTCATTAGGTACTCAGTTTAAAAGAAGAAAAAAAATCAATACTTGTTCCTGTCTCATTTCTGAAGAATGGCACTGAGCCATTTGAGGTCTGGAATGCCTTCAAGTGAGTGACATGCTCAGATAAAGTTCAAAACCTCAATATCACCTCAGCTCATTTTGAACATCAGTCACAGGATTCTGATTTTTGATGGAATCAGAATTAAAGCAGAGGGAGAGAGGAAGCACACACTGTGCCACAGAAGAATGGATATGGATTGGGGAAAGGAAAAATATTCTTTCCATTCTTTAGCAAAATTCTATCATCAAAAGAAATCTTGATCGTTCTTAGAGTTCATTTTTACTCCTATAGCTATTTTGTATGCTAAGATTATAAATATAAGGTAGATATAAAGATTGCACTTAGGTCAAAAAGATAAGATCTCTTAAAGATGCAAATCAGCTTAAAATATAGTAAAGTTTTAGATATGACATTTTGTACAATACTCTAAGGATTTATTTTTACTGCTTTCAACTGCAAATATTTTACTGATGGAGTGTAGAGACAGAAGGTAATACTGCTTTTACAGAATCAGTGCTCTCTCAAACAGTGTCAGAAAAGCTCTGTTCTGGTGCCTGGTTAAAAAAAAAAAAGATATTGACAAACAGAAAGGGCATTCAGGACTGAGGCCTTGGCAAGGCTGATCAATGAGAAAAAGCTTAAATAAATAAATATGTATGGCTTATCTTAAAGGTGACTTTTACAAAACTTTGAATCCCATCACTGTTAAACCTGATTTTTAGCATGATTCTGGGAGAAAATATAGCCAAAACTGATAAAGCAGCTTAAAGAAATTAAAATTGAATTACCTAAGTATATAGCTACATACATTACAGAAGAATCTCTCTGGTTCAAAATGATCATAGAAGTACAAACTTGTAAACAAATCGTGTAATAATATTATGTAGATATTTACCAGTGTAAAATATAGGTACTGAATGATTTAATGGGATTTCTGGAATCTGACTTGATACAAGTACCAAACAAATGGACTTAATAATTAACTGGGTATAGTGAGGGCCAAATTAGGACACAATGATTCTGTATTGTAGAGTTTGTTTTCCAGCTGGGACAGTTCTTATGGACATCTTCAGAAGGGCACTTCCTAAAATTGAACTGCCAATATTATTTTGAAAAGGACGATTTCTTTAATTCTTTTCTTCAATGCCTTGGAATTTTTTTTTGAGGAACGGTATGTGTATAGAAATAATCTGTTATATATATATTGCATCATAGGAAGTTGTGCTCTAACACTCGGAACTTCAAATGTTCAAGAGAGGCATTAAAAGAAGGGTTATGAGCTTCAGGCATCAGAACTCTTTCAGAAACCTGTTCTTTTTCCCCCCCATTCATTTACAGCCACAATCCTTTCAGAAGGCAGCAGCCTCATGCCCTCCCCAGACAGCATCCAGGGGGTCTGGAAGCAGCATCTCCCCACTTTGCTGGTCCCTGCTGGGAGGGTGAGGCCGTGCTGCCCTGTGGGCACAGAGTCACCCTCTGCTGTCACCAGCACCAGGTCTGGCATCACTTCGCCTTGGACAAGGTGTATGGAGGGCCTGGCACGTCACATGTTGAACTACTTTTTGGGGCAAACTGCCTCAAACTATCCCCTCTCAACCCAGGCTTTCAAAAACTGGAGCTCAGATTTATGTTTCCTGTGCTAATTATATCTTTTTTCCTATAAATTTCTTTGTTGACTGCAGAATTTGCTTCCTGCTGCAAATAAACCCTGGGGGAAGAAGCAGCATTTTCTATATGTACAGCTTTGACTAATGCCACCTTGGGTCCCGAATTCTAAGTTGTCACCACCCTGTCTGCTGATGCAGGTGCTCAGCAGACAGACATATGATGCCTCTTACAGAGGATTAAAATGCCTATCTCTGAGAGACAAAAAGGGAATACTTTAATGTTTAATATTAAATCATTCTCCTAACTGGAGCAAAGCTATAAAAACAACAATAACAGACTCCTAGAGGAGCTGAGATTCAGTCTTTATCTGACAGAGGAGAATATGCAATTATAGAGCTATCAAAGCCTTAAAAATATAAATATAATTAAGAATAAAGATATGTAGAGAAAAATAGTGATGTAAACACTTCACATCTTTAAAATAACTGTGTAGTAGTCTCGTATTCATAGAATGAAGGAAAACACTCTACCATAATAAGAATGTGATCCCACAATTCCCAGTTTGCATACAAGAGCATGCAGAATCTCAGATGTTTCCCCTCTGTCGTGTTGTTCTCTCCGGTCAACATCCATCTAGGAAGAGACTTTACTAAGATTCACACAGAATTTTAACACCCATATTTGCAACAGGGGCTCAGACTTGAGGGCTGAGCAAAGGAGCATTTGCAAGGCTGATGTAAGGAGGTGAAGCTAGAAATCCTCTCTCCCAGCAGTCAGGTGTGCTATTAATAAGTCACAAGGTAAAGCGTATTAGTAGGTGAAAAATGCTGCTGTGAAAGTTGTAAAAGCAGTTCCATGTGGGTAATGCATTCATCTAAAGGTGCTCTGTTGCATCAGTCCCAGGGACAGCAGGATGGGAGAAGGCCAGCAGAAATTAGCTGATGTTGTTTTATTTATCAGGGAGTGTTGCCTTCTCTTTCCTCACTTCTCTGTCTCTTACAGAATTCTCTGGTAATTCCTTTTGGGTACAACCTTTCTTCCATTTCAGTTCATGTTCTCACAAGTGCTGTGACACTGAATCCAGCCCCTTTTCTCCAGCCATCCCTTTATTCTTCCCACAGTTGTGTATCCTGCACTGCAATGCAGTAGTCTCCATCTCCTGCTTTGCAATCTTTCCAGATCTCTAATGACTGCGCCTTTGTTTGCAGTGTCATTTCCAGGCCCCTGTGCCTTCAGGATGAAATCAAGAGTTCCTTTACTTTTCAAGCATTTTATTGTTTTCCTCTAATTTAACAGAGGTATTGATACTTGCTATTTTACATGAAATAGTAAGATTTTCTTCTCTATGTTTGTTTTTTTCTTCTCTATGTTTATTACTCTTAGCATTTTCAGCATGCCTTTTCCTTCTGATAGATTTTGTCAGTATCCTATGCCTTAACAAATGTTCTTGAACAACAAAATACGACAAAAAATGGAGCCCTGGTTTCTTTATCCATCACTTTTATGCTCTGTTCATTCATCACATATCCTTGTTATTTATGTTCCAACTGTTTTTTTCCCTTTTCCAAAACAGTGATAATCACCTTCTCATTTTCTTTTGGCCCTCCTGTGAGTTTTTGTTTTCTGCTAAAATTTGCTCCACACACACACTTTTTAAAACTTTAAAAAAAGAAGTCTAGATTTTTTTTTTCTCTACTCTGTGCAGTGGAGTTGTGATATGCACAAAAATAATAATTTTCTTTTTAGGCTGCTACAATCTCACTGAATTGTACCCAGCATTTTGGCTTTCCAGATTTGCTTCTCAGAACTTCAGACCTTATACCTCTGGCCTTTACCATGCATAACAGACAGATATATTTTCCTCTATTTCCAGTGGATTTGATTTAAAATCATCAGCTATGGCTTGGAGTCTATCTTTTGGAAAAGAAATCGGTTGATTCGTCAGATCTATGGAAAACCCTTGCTCTTACTGGCAGAAATTACCATGGGAAAAGCATTCGTGCTGTGGTAGCCAGGTAGCTTTGCAATCTGGACCACAAAGTTGGTTTGGGGATGTACTTGACCATGAAACTGATGCCTGTGAATATGACCTGGCATAAGATCTTGGTCCTTGTGGGTTTGGGATTACAAGACCTTGAGAGGGTAGAATTTAAGTAAAGCCCAAAGAAAATCTATATCCAAACAATTAGTGAAAAGCTCCTCCTTAATTATGCATATCATCTAATTTTATGGGCACCCTTCTATGATTATCATTTTTTCCACTTCCAGGCTCGTAAGGGATCACACAATACCTGTTATTTGTGTATGAAGTAGTACTATAGCCTCCATCAGCTTTTGGAAAACCAAATGTAATATCATGATTAGAATCTTGGCTGATGCTGCAAACACAAGTGTATTTCTGTAATTATTTGAAGCTACCTGGAAGCATTCCTTGGTTTATTTTAACAGCCAGCTTGGTATAAAGGACTGGATATGCACTTCCCAGGGTTTGCAAATACAAGTTAGTTGAATAACATTTCTATTGAACAAAACCAGAGGGAAATTAGTTATGCTGCCAGCTTTCCATGAGAGAAGTTGATGTGGGCTAAATGGGAATATGAGAATATGGCATATTAAAAAAAAAATTCAGGGATTCTAGGAAAGAAGCAGATAAAAATTTTGATGGAAGAAAATACAGTGGAGGGAGACAAAGAATCAGGATAATTTTATGGCAAAAGCTTTCACTTTTTTACATGTAGAACAGAATACCTGGTCCCCTTCCACCTTCACTCTTCAAACAATACTTTTTAAGGAAAATGCTGGTTCAAAATGGTACCAAATGCACTTTTTCAGCAAAATTCCAAGTGACAAGGTTTCAGAAGGGCAACAACAACCTGTCAGTAAAAGGATAGGACAATTAGGTGGAAATGCTACTTCATGTCAGCTTCTGGTACAACTAATGACATTTTGCACTTAAAAAAGATGCAACTGAATTCTGAGTGACACTGGCTGTGGATACAAGCTGGCATCATTCCACAGACTTCAGAAGAGCTGCAGCACCTAAACCCAGCAGGCAATAAGGCAACTGGTCATAAATGTCCATGGGATTTTTTCGTGGCTTGTAAAAAAAATATTCTGCTGCTTGGGCTAATATTTAGTCAAGCTCTGTATGAGAGAAGTATGAGAAATTCAGTTCAGCTCTCACTGACACTCAGACTTAGGGGTTTACCAGGTTTATGGTTAAAGTGCTTGCAAATCAGTTGTGATTTTCCTAGGAACAGTGTTAAATATAAAAAGATAAACAATAATTTGCTTTAAAATTGCTGTCCAGAAATATCTCACTTGAAACCCAGAAACCTGAACTTCAGGAGGATCTTGCTGTTTGACCTTGAAGCTTCATAGTCACCCCTGCATAAGCCCCCAAATTACATCACCCTTGACAAACTTGACACCTCAGCTCAGTTGAGATCCATATCTTGATGCTACTCCATATATTTTCCTTCCACAGGAGTTGTTTTATGTAACTTACCTATGATTCCTAAACAGGAAACTGCTTCTAACAAGTGTCTTTTTCCTTGCAAACCTGGCTGCTGTTGTCCAGGCCATGAGCTGCTGTTTTTAGCACATATTAGTTTAATTATGAGCCTATTTAGCCTAAGTGTGATCCCTGGCTGGAGGGCTCAGGAGTTCCTTCACCTCAGAGTTACTCATTTATAAGTAGGTCTGTACTTACCTTCCTCCTCTACAGAAAATATAACTGAATTTTATATTCTACAGGAATTGCATTCAAAAACAGAGAGGAGAAACAGGCCTTGGAGCAGGGACAAAATGTAATGAGCACCTTGAACACTGAACTGCTGAGTTATCCATCCTCTCTGACCTTGTGAGGTTTGAGCTTTTTTCCTGCACAAAGGTACAGCTCTGAGAGAACAGCAACATTCCCCACCCCCCGAGTAGCCTTGTTTCTTGCAAGCCTTGTGTTTTGGGCACTCATCTGGAAGATAAAAGCTTGGGTTTGAAGTTCAGACGAGAGGGAATTGAATCTGTGCTTGCCTTTTACAGGGCAAACATTCTTACCACTTGGCTATTGTGCAGAAAAGAAAGCCTCAGTGTCTCCTTCTTCAGCTGTGTTTGAAAGGAAAACAGGTACACTGCTCAAAGGGACTGTGCTCCTGCTTTAAGCAAGGGGTGCTTGCTGAGGATCTGAGGTTCCCAGAGAGGACTTAGACCCGCAGTAAGTTAATATTCAGTCGTTTAACTTGCTGGTGGGTACATGTAGCTTGGCTCAACGAGGAATCCTGTTCAGCCTGTTGACTACTTCAGTCCCAGTGTGCCAGAGTTAACCCTCCCTCAGGCTGCAGAGGGGCTGGCAGGGAAAGTAGGAGCCCTCTTCCATAAGCCAAGCTTCTGGATTCCACTCCATGGACCAGGAGCTTGTAAAACAGCCACAATGCCACCAAGCCCTCAGCCCCCACCCTGCTTATGAGATCACACTTCAGAACTGGGGCTTTCTGCATTTTCTTACTTGATTTATTTGTTCATTTGGGATCTTTACTTGTTGTTTTGGGGTTTTATAGTCCTTGCAATATAATTGCAAATTTCTTTTTCTTTCTAAAATGATATTATTTAGGTTTGCAAAAGAGAAGATGTCTTCATCTGCTGTAGTTCTTCATACAGTAGATCCACAAAGTTTTTGTATTAAATCCCCCACTATGCCCAGAGATGTAGGAAATGATATAGACACCTATGAAACAGAACCAAGAGTTATTTTTATAAAATGTGACATGGTATATTTACTGAAAAGCACCTCTACCTCATGAATATTCCAGGAAGCTTTGACCCTTTCAAAATTTCCTGTAGTGATGAGAAAATGCCATTTTTATGGGCTACTTTGTTTTGATATATGCAATGCCTAAATGACAGCTAGAGAAGCACAGCAACACATACAGCACTAACTACTGATGGCACTGATGACATAAATAGGCAAATACCTGATTTATTCATTTATTTTTCAGCTTTTCTATTCTAAGTTATCCAAACATATTCAGATGTTCTCAGCACTTCTGGAATAGAACATAGAGATAATGTGCAGTAACAAGTACTGCCAAAACAGCTGGAACTGCTTCTGATACTTCTTTTAACTGCAGAAAAAGTTCAGATTATGCTGTTAGATTGAAAAAGATCTTATTTGGACAACCATGCAGAGTTGTCAGTTCAAATAAATGTTTGGATTAAGTGAAGAAACTTCATAGGTTATTATGGCCTGAAGGAGACACATTGCATCTGTGAATGGCTAAGATCCATGGTCAAGACAAATAAGGGAAAATATTTACTCAGTTTCCCTAAAATCTGACAATAGAAATACAAATATACTGGCAAGATGGAACTTATCTTTGCTTTAAATCTTCCTGAATAAAAAAAAAAAGTCTTCCTTGCAATGAGCATAACAACATGCAAAAACACCTGAACACTCAGCTCAGAGATAGACCCTTGGTACTTCCTACAAAATCCTGGCCAGACTTTGTAATACATAAGCATCAGTTCCAAAAGAACATCAGAAAAGCAAAAGCTTTATGTGCTATTCTGGAATCCAGGAAAAAAAATGCATAGCCTTAGGCATTGTATTTAAATGAGCCTTCCAAGATCCTCATGAATGTTAGCTCAGACAGAGTTTATCTACCAGGGGGAAACCAGATTCAGTTTCACTGCCAACTTTCTTAATAAACATGAGCCACTGGCATTGTCCAAAATAGAGCAGATAAGCAGAAGTTGCACATCCCACTCATTACTATGCTATATTAAAGCTTAGCACAGTTGAGGGAACAACATTTCAGAAGTTATTTACAGTGATGTGAACAATTTAGTTTATAAACAAATGAGCAATAAATGTCCTTATCCAGAAGATTAAAAAAAAAAAAAAAAAAGTTAGTTTTCACAAGAAAGTCAAGACACATTTTTTTCAGGCACTGGTTACCGAAGCAATGTTAGTGCTTTGGGTGTGTTTAGTAGGGTTATTTATTTGTTTATATTTCAATTAGCTAGTGCTCTGTTTGCTCATTAGAGAAAGACTTTTAGACAACACAGTACCTGACCAGCATTCCAGCTGACATGGGCTCCTAAAAACACCTGAATGCAACAGAAATGCTGAAATTTGCTGAATATTTACCCTTCTCATAGCACCAATTCACATCATTTTTGGTTTTTGGCAGCACTAAGTTGCCAGCATTAATTGCAATCTTTCTCTAAAGCTGCAATTTTTATGTTAGACAGTCTGAGCTCAGAGTGCTGGTCTGTGGGAGAGACTCAGACCCTGAAGGTTGTGTGGGGTTCCTCAGAAGGTGTTTGGGCAGGCTGGGCACTGGAAGCAGCTGTGAGTCCCAGTGCTGCTGTGCACCCACATCCCCGCAGGCACCCACCCACCCCAGTGCTGCTGTGCACCCACATCCCCGCAGGCACCCACCCACCCCAGTGCTGCTGTGCACCCACATCCCCACAGGCACCCACCCACCCCAGTGCTGCTGTGCACCCACATCCCCANNNCCACAGGCACCCACCCACCCCAGCTGGAGAAGGGCCCCACTGCCAGGCCCCGTGGAAGGGGAGGCATTTTTGCTGGTGACTGCTATAAAATCCAAGGCTTTGGCATCGTTTGCAGGTCTGTGAAACACCTGTGTGATTTGTCACTGCTGTCTTTAGGTCTGTTATACCCTAAAGATCACCTTCCACAGTATCACAGAATCCCTGAGGTCAGAAAAGACCGCCAAGGTCCTCAAATCCAACCTTTGACCAAACACCACCATTTCCCTCTACAGAATAAATCAAAGGAGTCCCAGGGCTGAGCCTGCAGAGGGCAATGAGGCCCTTTCCCCACGGCTCCACAGCCTGTGCTCCCAACTTTTGGGAGTGTTTTGGAAGAGACAGGCATTGTGAACCTCCCTTTACAGCTTTAATGGGCATGCTTGTCTGCACAGATATATTAATGGTAGTTTTCTTCACACAGATCCAGAAATTAGGTTGTAATAAAAATCAACATTGAAAAACCTCTTTGTGGCACGTTGGCTCAATATTTTCACCTCATGCAGTCAGTGACATACCCTATCAACCCTGCAGTTTCCTCTAGAGTTTAATGTAGTCTATAGGTTTGTGTTTTCAAATGGAGTATTTTTCTTTTTGCATGTGAAAGCTTCCATGAAAACAGCACTTCTTTGATTTATATGTTTTTACACATCAAAATAAACCAGCAGTGTTTATTTTTGCGCCCTGAAAGCTGAGAGGGTGGAGTTTCAGGAGGCAGTTATTTAGGAGACCTGAAATATCTCAAAGTAATGTTTAGAAAATGATATATTTTGACAAGAAAAGTGTACTTGTGACTTTGTGAAAGTCCTGAAAATAGTAACAGCAAGAATACTATTTTTCTGATCTTTACTCCAGCAGAGTCACTTAATTTTTCGTGTAAAATATATTTGAATTCTTTAAAGTCATTGAGCTGTTTATTTTTCTTAGAGGGGACTCTAACATGGATCCTCTGATCACTGCTAGTTCTAATTTTTTTTCCTAAATGAGAAAACAAATCACAAAAAGAAGTGAGACAAATTTGAAATTTTGTGAAAATTCAATAGCATTACTTTTTTCCTATTTCTTACCTTCATTGGATATCTTTTTCATCTACCCCTAATCTAACTTTCTTTACATTTTGTTTTTACTTAAATAAACATTAAACATGCTTGCCTACAGTAAGCTCTCTTGTTTTATTCTCTTTGCTCTCCTTTCCTGTACAATAAGTCCATTAATTTTTAATACTTTATTTTCTGAGTTTTCTCTTTTGTTATTTGATTCTTAATGAATTCTCTCTTAAGCTTACAATATCAATGCTTATTTATTATGGATGTATTGTACAGAAACATTTTTACTGTGATTTGATTTTTCATCAGAAGACCTTGAAGTTCACTTTATATAGAAGTAATGACAAAAAAAAAAAAATCCTTAGGAAATAATCCACTCAAAATAAATATAGATAATTCAGGAGAGGGGAATGAAACCCAGAACCAAAACCAAAGAACAACGATAGAAAACTGGGAAANAATCCACTCAAAATAAATAGAGATAATTCAGGAGAGGGGAATGAAACCCAGAACCAAAACCAAAGAACAACGATAGAAAACTGGGAAAATGTTTTTGGAATAAAATTAATCCATTGTAAAAGACAACCTTCATTAAACCAGGCATTCTAGAATGCGTTTGGGGTTTTTATGTTGTTGGATTCCAAGACAAATTGATGAAATTTTTTAAGAAAAACTTTTCATAGAGATTGCGTCAATCAAAAGAAAGTGATTTTCTGCATTTATAGTTGCACCAGTAAAGCAGACAAGATGTCTTGGTCAGTGGGACTGCAGAGTATCACTCTTGTATCTGTTCAATTCATACTCAGTTAGGAATGTAATTAATGAAAGGTATAAGGAGCAATAGAGCTCTGGGCAGTTCAGGAAAAACTGATCAGAGAGCTGACACAGACAAGTCAAAAGTCTGTAGTGCTCCTCTGGTGCCTGGTCTCCCTAATCCCCTTTTCCATGTTTCTTGGCTTTGTGTGGTGAGGTGGGTATGAAAGAAGATGTGGTTTGCCTCCTGGAGACCAGCCAGGTATTTGGATCCAAAGATCAGATTTTGGGAAATTTTAATGTTAATATACTTTTAAGCTTCTATAATTATTGCAAAATCCTAAATATGAAATACAACAGTGACTCCAGATGCCACTTGGTACAAAATGTTTCTTAAATAACTATTTACTTCTGCTTTTTAAATGACAGTGCTTTGATTTATCATAGAAACAATTCCAGCCTAGGCAATGTAGGTTTGATTTTATATGATCTTGGACAAGTTGATTAGCTATTTTTAGCTTCTCTACTTCCCAGCTAAGTGGGGGATTGTCAGGATGAAGTCATTGATTAGGATAACTAAAAGGAGGTCTTACAGCTGGATTTTATGGAGATGCACAGGCTACAGTAGTTTTCAGAAGAGGAATAATAATGTTAAAAGATGTCAGCATTGTTTGATCGCATAACTGGACCATGAAATAAACAAAAAATTAATAAATAAAGAGTTGGGTAAAGAGTTGGGAAACACTTGAAGAAGTTTAAAGTTTTAAACAAGAGACTTACCTGCTGATTTATAGCAGTTTTTCCAGAACTCTGAGTATAACTTGAAAACTTCCTGTATGTTTTCTGAGTAATGGGGCAGAACAAACCCATGCTGTAAACAGTTAATACAATGATTTTTAGTTTTTTCGAGGGTCAGCATTTTTTTTTTAATACTAGTCTGGAATAGGTGCTTACCTGATTTTGTAAAACAGTATTGGGTATTTCAGGGATACTCTGATGGAAACAAAACTTCTACTTCTTTCTGACTAGAAATCCTGAAGGCTTAGATATTTCCGTTTGGTGAAGCTGTTATTTTAACTGCAGTGAATTCTCCCAAGTATCAGTCTGAGTTCTGGATGCAAACAGATGCAGAAAGCTCCAGAGTGAACTCAGCTGGAAGAGCTCCATCCCTTTTGGAACCCTAGCCAGGAATTTGCCCTGGTCACAGTCCTGCCTTGCTCAGAACACCAGGCAGCTCTGTCACACTGGAGCACACCTGTGCCCTTCCTACCGCTCCACCAGTCTGCCTCTGGCTTTCCTCTTGGCAACACAATTCCACACGAGGAGAGTTCCATTTGGATTTGGGTATGGGTATGACAGCCCAGCTAAGCACTAGCCAGTAATTAGTGGGGGTAATTTTACCAGTGAAGCAGGAGATAGCTGTGCATCCTCTGAGTCTCGTTTGTAACACACT
Organism: Climacteris rufus; assembly: GCA_013398175.1. Taxonomy (NCBI): domain Eukaryota; kingdom Metazoa; phylum Chordata; class Aves; order Passeriformes; family Climacteridae; genus Climacteris; species Climacteris rufus. Next base: position 2,117,311 of record VZRZ01003265.1, read on the forward strand.
ACTTGTGTTCTTTGTACTCACTCTGAAGAGTCAGGATAAAAGTTGGGTTATTTGTACAAACCTGCCCTGGAGGGAGACTATTTGAGGAGACTGTTCCATTCCTCTGTCTCAGCAGTTATTCTTTGTCACTTCTCCTTAATTTCTGGGAGTTAATTGTAACCAATCCAGTCCAGACATTAGAGAGAGACAAAAATCTGGACTAAGCAAATAAACCTCTTCCTCTAAACTTGGGTTTCTCTTGCATATTCGATTTTATTGTCTCCTAAGAAAGCCTCTCAAAGTACACACTTGTATTTAATTGCATATAAATATTGAGACAGATACTCCTGTGTGAATGTCTGATTGTTCTGTCTGCACAAGTATGATTTTTCACACTTAATGTGGGTCTTGTTCCTTTCCTCATGAAGGCAACTGAGAGAGGAGAAAGCATGTCCTAGAAAATAAAGAATTGGTTTGAAACTTGAGTGAGCTGAAACTTTCCATGTAGCTGGAAGTCACATCAGGGCAGCTGTGCCACAACTTCAGGTTGGTCAGCCTGTTCTTGTTCTTACTCCCCTGTGACCCATAGGAGGAATTTTTAGCTGAAAATTTCCAGCTGCCTTTGCAAACCCTTTGTGCCAACTCACACTTTCAGTAAGAGCCTTCCTGTGCCATAACTTCTCATTGCTACATACACACACCTACTCTCATTGCAGGTTTTTACCATCATAGAGCCAATGCAGTAAGAAATTATCAAATTTTTTCTTCATGCCTAGTATGCAGTAATAAAGACATGCTCCTCTCAGAATGTGCTTTTTGTTAATGCCAGAGAGTATGGAATTTAGTGCCCATGTAGCTGACATGTTATATAATTTACATTCTATTGCTGGAAATGTTTCTTACCTCTTGGGTAAACATTATCAGGAATGTACCATGCTTTTCCTCCAGACAAGGTCGTGGATGAGAAATGAACAGAAATGCTGTCAGGCCCCGAATCCATGTAACAGTTTTGACTAGTTGTTTTCTAACATGCTGCTTTGCCACACAACAAGACAACTCCTTTGCCAAATAGGAGAGAGTGTAACAGTTGTTACCTTTCAACAACTCTTCATTTCTGATCAAAAGATAAGGAGGTAATTTTTTGAAATCTGTTAATCCGAGGAAGCTTAGCTGCTAATAGTTCCCAGAATCCTTCCGATGCATGTGCCATGTTCAGTCTTTGCAGTGATCAAAAGTGAGGGAACTCTGCTGATCAAAACTACAAGAACATGTTATTTTGACACTTCCAGATAAACTTTGCTTTCTGAGCTGATGAGAATTCAGAAATTGTACACCAGCCTACAACAATTCAGTAAGTCTGTTAAAGAATGCAAATCTTCTTGTAAAACATCCACAGTGAGAGAGGACTTGGCATTCTCCTTCAGGAGAGAAGGGGAATTCAAATGCTGTAAATTATGTAGAGCCAGACAGTATGTAAGAAAAATATTTAATGTTTACACTTAATGTGAAAAAATATAAAAATGTGAACCTTGCCTCTGGTAAATTGTTGCTCTTGACAAAATAAATCTCCTAGTCACAGACAGAGTTCATGTTTGCCTTTTAATTTTTGCTAGGGAGTGAGGTAGATTGAAATGATCACTGAAGAATGACTACGTGTTTGCAGAAAGGAGGATTCTCTTCAGCCACTTCAAGAGCAGTAGGTCTATGCCTGCTGTAGTTGCAATTTGTTCAGTGTCATGTAAGCCAAGGACATCCTTAGTAACACCTCTGTTCACATATCACTTTGCAATAAGAAATTTCCCCGTATCCCTATACAGCCCTACCACTGTGCTGCTCTACACTTACCTGGTTATGTTCACAAAAAGCATAGTGGATATTAAATTCATTTTTTTTAATTCCCACAAGCCCACTAAAAATATTTGACAGAAAATGTCTGCATGAAAAAAGCCTGTGACATTCCAGGCATATGAGGAAACCAGCCCTGACCTTTCCCTTTGTATTGGTCGATGAAGGTGAAGAGCAGCTCCATTTATATCAGGCCTCCTGTAGATACCAACTGTACATTATCCTGTAGACCTTCTGTGCTAAAAGACCAGCTAATTTGGTCAAATTTCTGAAGTTATTCTGGCACCAGCAGACATTGGCTTCTGTTCATCTTCAGATTTATTTGTCTAGCTTGGAGGAGAGGATAGAAGTCCCTCACATGAAGATTACTATCATGGCTTGTGGTGGACTTTTAGCTTCTCATCACTGGAGGGGTTTCTTCTCCTTTGTTCTCATAGATGGATGGATCTGACAGAGAGCAGAAAAGGGTTTTCCTTTTCAGTGTACTTTTTTCCAGATCATCAAGTACAACTGGCAATATGTTTATGTCAGAGTTTTTATTTCTAGGAAACTGCATGTGTGGGCTGACCAGAGCTGTCCATGAAATTACAGCCATTTCATAAATCCATTTCTGCAAAATATTAAAAAAAAATAATCTATCACTTACTTCATCATGGCAACTCTTCTAAATTAAACTGTCCTCATCTCTGCTCTTAGGAATTGCTGTTGTGGATATTTTGCCAACATCCAGCAGAGCTACACTTAGGAGAGACTGTAAAGCTGTGTGTAATTTTGCCTCTAGTAGCTCGGCACTCTCATGTTCTCTCCTGCCTCTCGTCCCTCTGCTCTTTCCAATCCTGTAATCACATTCTCTTGATTTTCAGCTGTGTGTGCCTTGAACAATCCCTCTGATCTCGTATGCAGGCACCCTCACTCTTCCTTTGAATTCCTTGCTGAAACATTTCTTCAGACAATTATTCCTACCCTTTATTTATAATCAGTGATCTCTCCTGAACTGTTGCCTCTTGTCTTGTCTTGTTTTTATCTCATATCAGATTATAAGATCTTTGAGTAAGGGAATATGTCTTGCTATGTCTTTGTAAAACGCTTTATAAACTTACAGTGACAGCCACGATAATTCCTGGTACATTTCCACTCAGATCAAGGAATTGCTGCTTACTGATTCTGGGCAGCACACACTCCCATGGGCTAGTGAATTCAGGTTTATCAGGGCACTAGACTATCCTGATAATTAAAATTTGCTATTGTGATGATCAGAAGTGGAGTGACTGTTCCTCGCATTAATTCAGTGCCGTTGCTCTGACCTGAATACGTCTGTCAGCGGCTGCGCTCGAGCGGGGTGCGCTGCCTGCTCCGACAGCGGGGCTGGGGAACAACACAGGAGCAAAGAGAGGAGCCTACTGCCTCTGCATTACTGTTAGCCTTGCCTTTTCTTTTCTTTTTTTCCTGCTTTTTCACTGTACTTGAAAAATAATTTCTGTCAGATGTTAAGAAAGGCAAGGCTTCCATCTCCAGCTCCGTGGCGAGGGAGCTGCATGGAAGGAACCAGAACTTCCTTCTGAGGCATCATTTTCCTTACAAAAATGCAGAAAGGCCCATTGTTCTCTGGGAATGAAAAGTTGAAGAGCTGTCCTGCCATACAGTTTTAATGTCTGTATATGCTGCTTGTTTTATGCTATTTATCAGAAATTCCAAGCTCATGGAAAGACATTTCTGTACTTTGCCAGAGAGGATTCAAGTCAGAGTTTCACTACAGTTCCAAAGAGGGAGGCTAATAAATTACAATAAAGCATTATATTGTACCTCCAAGTTGTCAGTGACTGAATGTTTAAATTGCAGTAAGTAGCAAGTGATATTTTTCTTCGTGGAAAACAAAGGAATTTTTCTCCCCAGTATTGCAGTGTGAGGCTTATAGCAAATCACGGGATTCATTCAGTACTATAAATATAAACTGCTTGTAATACATACTACAGTCCTCATTAAACTTTTAAGAATAGCTACAGTATTTGTTGTGGAAAGAACTCTTTCCCCTCTAACACCTTATATCCATCAGGAGAAAGCAGAGTTGAACCTCTTCACAAAATCAATGCACCTCTTCTCCTCTTCCTCCTTTGTCACCATTCTTTGTTTGCTACTCAGAAGTGGGGCTGGTCAGTAATTTAGGAAACTCTGTATGTATTACTGATTTCCAAAAGGCTTTGTAAATTGTAATAGAGACAAGGGTACATTCTCTGTCACATTTGGGCCCATGGAAACTCATATCAAGTATTTCCTTGCAAACCCATTAGTAGTGATTTGCAATAGTCCAATTTAGAGGTCACTTAAGCATGAAAACAGTGTACAAGAAAGTGTATAATGAAACAATATCAGTAATAGCATATTTAAATGAACAATGTCAGTAATAGCATATTTTAAATGTTTCATTAAGTCTGAATTGTTATATTGTAGTACTGCTGTGAAATAGCTGCTGCTTTCTCTAAGATTTCTTTTATATCTGTATTACTGAGGCACAGAAACCAAAAGATGATAAAAGTCAAAATATTTTTATTAATCATGTGTTTCAGAACATTTGTATACTGGATGACTTAGTTTATATGTCTTTATATAGTCAATAATCCTAGATTAGATCCAATTAATATAAATTCAGTGTCTTTTTTATGGAGGCAGTGTGAGGATGAACATTTTGTAGTCTCGCATATTAAATTAAAACGATTAAAATACTTCCTTGTTGCTTTCAGAAAACTATTACCCCAGCAACAAAGATTCTCAGTGTCCTGATTTGAAGGCATGAAATAAAAAAAAAAAAATCCCATCATAATGTATCCATTAATTTTTTTCTTGCTAAGCAAAGCTGTCCAGTTCACTGGGCTGTGCTTTTGGTATTTCTGAGTGGCACCAGTGTTGCCCTGAGTTGTGAAGTTCTTCGATGTTTTCATTCTTCTGTAGCAGTTTCTCACGCATTCTCTGTAAACATAGCCATGTTTTTCTAACTGTGTTCTATTGTTTGCATTCCTTTCTCCTGGGCAGAGAAATTTGATGGATATTTCTTTTGACCAGTGTGATGGAGGGGTGGCTATTTCTCCCTCCAATCCACTGTGGTTTCTGGAGGATATAAAATAAAGTGTGGGGTCTCAACCCTCAGCTTTTTGGCCTGCAGTCTTGGCTCTCTCTCTTCAACGCGTGTCTGCGTCTTTCTTTCGTGTCCCGTGCAATAGCACCAGCTCAGTCACTCCCTGGAGAAAATCTGGGAGAGGGACCTGGTTCAGACTCATGGTTCTCCTTAAGGCACACATGATGGAAGAGAACTGAATATTGATTTGGGAGATTTCTTCTCAACTAATTACGTGGAGGCCTTTGGTTCTTTCTAACTTTTCTTTAGCTGAAGTGAGCTGGTGAGACAGCACCAATCCCAGAGTTAGAACAAAATATTCTTGGCCTAGGTGGCACTCCCGTGTTACAACAATACGCAAGATAGCAGTGCATTAGCTGCATTTATCATTGAACAGCACAAACTGATCTAATTCCACTAATACAGCATGACCATGGAAGTTCCTACCAGTTCAGGATCTGGTCTAGTAAGTCTTTCCTTCTGCAACGAAATTGCAGATTATTCAAGAACACTGCAGTACTGAGACCTGGTTAAAAAATGTGGGTGGTTGTTTCGGGGCTTTTTTCCCTTTTCGCCAGCAAACTCCAGTGCAAAAACCCCCGAAAACTGATTTGGTGTTTGGAAGCAGCAGGTTTTAATCTGTGAGCTTCTGAAAACTGGAATGGTTTTGGCTGAAAACCGTTTCAAAGGGGAAAAAAGAATGTCTAAAGCTCTGGACTACATATATTTCTATTATCATCTTATAAGTAATAAATGCAGGGTAGGTGGAGGAGATGCACTCTAGAACTAGCGGAGAGGCAGAACCTTGTCCTGGTTACCTGGGCTGGCTCTGGCACAGTGATGTCAGTGGTGGTTCAGGCAGTTCTGTCCTCACCCCTCATGCAATGACAGAGCTTTATACAGAGAGCAGGAAACCTCTGTGGAGTGATGGAGATTTTGCTATATTATCTAATAAAAACACGTGTTGCTGTACTGTCAGTTTACACTTGCTGGCTCCAGATTCCACACCATCAGATCAATTTTGCTTTCAGTTGCCAGGACAGAGTAATCCCATAAGCACTGTCTCGACTGCACGAGCTTTCTTGTCTTCTGATCATCTATTGCAGGCAATCAATCAATTCAATCTGCTTGAATTGCTCTGATTTTACTTTGGTCTGGAGCTCTGCATTTCCTTCCTGAGGAAATCATTGGGATGCAATGCCAGGAGGTTTGTGTGTGAGGTCAGAGTGTTCCTGCTCAGCCTTTAGTCTCACCAGCTGGAGATAGCTGTAGTTGATCTTTGTTTCTTACACAGTAAACTAAGCTATAAAATACTAACATCGTTCCAGCAAGAAAAAGAAATAATTAAATCAGCTGATACCTATCAATATACATTTCAACAGTCATTTCAGACTGCAAGATTCATCTTGTCCTTAAATCAATATTTGTGTGAAATATGAGCTTTTTAGAGGTTCTAAATCAAATAGGAGTATCACCCACCCAGTGTCTTCAATTTTTAAAGAATTACATTTTGAGATTATGTGGCTTAAATATAAAGTTAAAAAATATTCTTATGGATGTTTCTTGTGGGTTTTAGTCCACAAAATTGACTGGTATAGGAGAAAAAAGAAGTATCAAACTGTGTAGCATTTTGGAACTGTTTGCTTCATTGGACATGCCTTTTATCGTGCATCTCTGACAGACAAGGTTAAAAAAAGCAATATTGAAACTGTAAAACACCTCTCCTCTTATTCACACCTAATTATATTGTCTGTTCATTGTACTCAGTATCTCAAAGGACCATGGATGTTATTGGTGATTTATCATCACCCCATTGACAGTGCCATGGCAGTACTGCAGAAAAGAAGTCAAATTCAACCCTCAGGTTATACCTCTTGAAATTGTGTGCTGGTTAGAATCCATCTAATGGACCTGTTTATGACACAATAATTCCTTTCATTTTGGGCTGCATCTGCCCAACTTATCAAATATTTTTTGAGGACTTAGACCTTTATGTGGTTCAGTCCCCAGGAGCAGAAGCACAGAACAGCACTGCCAACTGAAGGTTACCATAGGGAGATACTAAAAAAATAGGATGCTTTTCTCTTCTGAGGGTGAAAGGAAATAATGTCAGTGACAGGCTGGAAGAGGATGGATATATTTGTAAACTGTGACAATAAAAGTTAACACTATAGCAGGAATAAATCAAGCATTCAAGCAGTAACTCTGGCAAATACACACTCCAGCAGTGCTGCACTAGGGGAGTGAGCTTTCATATGACAATATCCAGTGCCAAATTTAGAGCCTAAGGATCCTTTTGTTCCACCTGCCTGTATAAGACTAAAATACAATATTTATTGCTTGCATTGAACTGCTTCTACACACCTCCAGTAGGAAACTTCCTGATCCACTGTTGTAAATAATAGATTGTCTAAAGAGGCACAGTAGAGGTGGAAGATTTGATATGAATATGTATCCTTCAGAAACGGATAAATCAAGTTAACATTTTAAAGAAAGTTGGCACAAAATAAGTGCTACAGCACTTAGCTAAAACCTTGTTTTTCTGGATTACCTGTTTTTTGTTTGGGTGTAGTTTGAAGACTGTGTACAATTTTCTAAGATTTCAGAGCACCTGGCTTATCTGCTTCCAGTCCAGAAATCCCAGGCGTATTTCCAGGGACTCTGTACAACACAGCTCTAGAGCACAGTCTGAAAGTTCAGCAAGCAGGCATCCCATTTTTGTGTGCATGCTGCACAGATGGTCTGCATCTCCCTGCTAGCTCACATGGATCCTGAGGCAGCAGGAGGAGTGCGCATGCCCAGGCCATCTGTGCGGGGCATCCGCGGAGCATCCCACACTTTCCAGGAATGTTGGACTCAGTGTGCAAACACATGCACAGCACAAGGGCCTGTTTCTGTTAGGAAAATCCTCCACAGAAAGAGGTTTTGAGTATCTGAGGTAATGAGTTTTCCTAGAAGTTGGAGGCAGAGAGATAAAGTCCAAGCCTTGGTCCACCATGGTCACCACACAAACAGAAATTTATAACACAATGGGAGGCTGATTCCCAATGTCAGAATGGATTTAATCTTTTCTCTTTTACATCAGACCTTGCCCCTACCATTCTAATGTTTCCTGCTCTGCCACTGCATATTTACAAAATCCTATTTGTTAATTTCTTTTTTTCCTTTGTCACCTGCCATGCTTTGATCTGGTTCCTCCTGCAAGGAGCGTGGGTGTCCTTTCTAATCAGAACTTACTAAGCCTTGTGCAACTTGGCTGAGACGTCACACTCCAGGCCCTTCACCTCAAAATGCCTGATCAGAGTAAGTAGCAAGAAGGCAACACTTGCTAGATATGTATGTCCTGCCACTAATGATGGTGGGGAGCTATTGTATGGAGGGTCCTCTCTCTGATGCCCTTGATACATATATGGCAGGAGTCATTTTCACTGCCAGCTTATCTTTACAGTGTCAGAGTTTCAGCTTTAATAGGCTCATTAATCATCTGTGTCACTCATTTTCCATTCCTTCCCTGAAGCTGCTCAGCAGAAGTTCTGCTGCCGTGTTTTGCCAGTACCTTGGTGTTGTGACAAGGGGATGTAAATGCCACTGTCGAGTGGCTGCTGAACCAGAGAAAGGTTTAATTGGGTTCAATAAACATCACAGTCTTTGGATGCTTGTGAAGAGCAATAACTTGTTTGCCTCAAAGATGGATCCAGGGGAAAGCAGGTTCTGTTTATCATCTGAATCGCCCCATTTTGAACATGTAGGGTTGGATCAGGCCTTGCCTTGGCCTGGCTGCTTGGGTTATTTCACCCTGAGGACCTTTCATTTCCTTTGAGTTAGCTGCCTGCACTATTTCATCCCAGTTTGACTGCTCTCATATATGGTAGAGTCTGACTCCCTCAAGATTGATGTTCATAGATTTCCACCTCTAATTTTCATTCTTGTCTTCACATTTGACCTAATAAAAATATATTTACTGGTTCTCAGTTTTCTTTTCACATTTGTAATCAATCATTCTCGATATATTACTTAATCTTAAATCCAGTATTAGACTGACTTTGTGGTGGAGCCATATGCTAATAGTCTGTTAGAGCAGAAATCAAACCAGCAGTGTTAGCATTTTACAGCTTACCTCAATCAACATTTTTAAATTTTAAGAATACCAATACTTTTACCCCTCTTTCTGAACTCTTTTAATCTTATTTATCTTGTCTTACACTCTAGTTATTTACAATTCCATTGTTTGGGTTTTTTGGTTCATATTCCATTGCACCTTTATTTTTTAATATGTTGTAAACATCTGATGAAGAATAAAAACTACCTTCTGAGATTCACAGTCATCTTCTCAATTCTCCTTCTAACACTCCTTCTTAACTCGGAAGCACAAACCTTCAAAATAAAGAGAATATTACATTGAAAAATATCCCACTGTAAAACACTGATTGATTATAAAGCATCCGGTATCTTGAATTAGTGCCCACTATGCTGAAATCTGAATGAAGACTGAAGGTCCTTAGGTCAGGTCTTGCAGTATCCACAATTTAGTGACAGATCCTGGGCCTGGAGTACAGATTTAAATGCCTCAGTTCACAGGCATATTCTCACACAGAACACAGGATGACAGAAAGCTTTGGGTCCTATCCAAAACAGCCAGAACAAACTTCAGATACCTGGAGAAACCTACAGGATAACCCTGAGCACAAGAAGTTTATTAAAGGCTTTAAGGAGTTGCCTTAATTTAGGATCCAGAGCCCAGAAATTGCTCCTGAATAAAGACACCTGCATCTTTTTCCTTCCATGTATTCCTCCTCCCTCCCCAGGGAGATAATAGCAGGAGGAGCCTTCCCACACACTCCCTTAGCTGTAACAGCAGCCAGATAAACACACTGCTTACCTGGGAGAGGTCTGCAAAGCTCCTGCTCTGAGGAGAGTGCCCAAATACCACCTGAGGCTACCCAGGGTAGTGACACCCTGGAAAAACAGGTATCTGAACAGAGAATGCTTCAAAATGCAGCAGCTTAAGGACAAAGAAAATGAATATTTGACTGTATATCACAGCTTTCAGAGCATGTCTTTAGAAGAGAACAGTCCCCATTAAATTTCTAGTTTAGGCTAAGCCTCAGCTGAATTGAAGAGAACCAGAGCAGCCAGAATCCATCCAGGTCTTAGATCCTCGTACCAAACAAAGATCTAGGTCCCTCAGGTTCTGAGTTTAAGCTCTGATTGCAGTAAGATCAGCAGGACAAAGCCTCAAAACCTGAGCTTAGCTAACTGTTCTGTTCTGAGCAGATAACCAGTTAATCAGCCTCTGGTAAACAACACCAACCTACTCCACTTGGCCTCGAGAGAAGCACTGAATTCTGTGTTATACCATCTTGTTCATCTTCCACAGGATTTCTAATTCATGGTTTATAAAGATGTCATTTGGTTCTGTCAAAAACATCCTAAACTCCCTGCATTTTGAGTGGGTTGAAGTTCCTGCTGAAGCTGAGGAAATTCTGAAAATTTAAGCAATGCTCACTGTCTATACGTGCATTCAAATTAGTATTAGCAGTGTAAAACTGAAGTGTCAAACCCTTCTAAGCAGTGAATGCTTCATTTCAGCCATAAATATATGGTGTCAAAGGTCATTAACTTTCCTATTGTAATAGATTAAGCAGTTTTTCCTATACTCTGGGAGCTGACGGCATCGTTTTAATCTCTGCAGGGCACTGCAGCCCTCACAGGAAGATTTAGGGAACTACTGAAGGACTAGGTGGGTCCATAGGTACTTCAATCTTTAGTCCAAGGTTTCCATACTTCATTTTTGAAAAAGTGCCTCACCACCATGAGATGGAAGAGCTGTGGGCTGCTATTTCTTAGTGTTCTCCAACTTTCAAACACTTAAATACTCCCTTCCCATTCATCTTTCTTTTCACGGCTGTTGACAGGTTTAAGAACTACCAATTTCCCCAAAAGCTGAAAGATAAGTGACTTTGTTCAGTGCCCAGAATCATCTCACTGGGGATATGGGTTTGCTGAGGAAAAGAATGACAACAGAGGCTCAGGGGTAAGAAAGACCCTCAAGAAACATAAGAAATTTCAACAGATCTGTTAAAGAAAATAGAGTTACATACACCAGACACCCTGTTGAGAAAGGGTATTTGTAATAAACATGAGTTATAATGGCCTTAGTTCCATAAACAAGAAAGCAAATATAAAGTAAAAGCTAATTAGAAAAAAAAAAAAAAAAAAAAATAATTAAAACCAAACCAGTCAGATTCAGCTTCTTCTCATCAGCCTTCATTCTTTTCCCAAACCAGTGCTAATTCAAGGATTCCTTGGGGGGAGAGCTGGGAGTATAAAGTATTCAAGACAAATTCCCTCTTCTAGTGCCTTCCACTGTGTTCAGAAAGAATTGGGACTCTCAAGATGTACAGTTCACAGAGTATATTTTTCATTAGTGAGAGAATTTAGAGGTGTGAGAAAAAGACACTGTGACTATTCAAGGGACAGTCAAGAAAGAAAAAAAACAGTCAGGGAAAAAATTCTAGATTGGGTCAGGTTTTGTATCACTTTTAGTCAGCTGGCAGAGGAGCAGCAGGAAGAATAAGATGAATATTACTAGAATGTGTTCTAATAAATATTCTTTTGATTTATTTTTTAATTCAAGCTAAGTCTTTTACAGCTGCCTGAACTATTTTGTTTGACTGAGCTTGACATGGCCTGTGTGGTTAATGATGTATATTTTCATCAAAGATGTATCTTAATTTGTGCTGTGATTGAAAGAATTGAGACAGTACTGCTTATGTTTTCTCAAATTCTTAAACTGGAGGGATGTGAGCTTCCCCTAAATGACTCCAAGTGTATTCCATATGTTTTACAAGCTATTTACAGTAGCCAATAAATACCTGCCATGGTGGGAATGTACACTTGGCCAGCTTTTGATGCTTTACAACAAAAGGCCCTATACTATATAAACATCCTCAGTGAGGGGTAGTAAGACTGTCAACATCAAGGTGGAATAATTCACCTTATTTAATTACACTGAAGCAGAAAGTTCACCTCAAGTGAAGCTGGTGTCTTAGCTTTGGCAGGACAAACTTAAAAGACCCAGCAGATGCTGGTGTCAGGGTTAATTTCTAGTAAATTAAAACCAATCCTTAGAGTACCTAGAACTTGGTTTAGCACGCAACCCCTCTTTTTTTTTATTTCTTTTCCCTTGAATTCCAAATGAAATGGTAGTGAGGCAAGTGGCATACCTCCCATTGTGAAATGGCAAATATTTACTTTTCTGGTAAAGGCAGGCTTAAAAAAAAATTAAAAAAATAAAGTGATATTCTTTCAACTGCCCATCCATGCTAGGCTCCTCCCCTGCAAAGCAGAGCTGTGGTGCTAATCAGATAATCCTGGGGAATAACTGGAGCAATGTGTCAGCCATGAGAGGAAATAAAATGAACAGCTGCAATTGGATTATGCATTCTCCTCATTATCCAGATTCAAATGCCTGATGAACACTGTGTGTGCAATGAAAGGAATGTCAATGTTGCATATAAAGCAGCAAATCAAAGTGTCTGCAGTTCAGAGAACGCTAGACTGTGCCTTTGGGCACAGCCCCGAGCCAGGGGCGCGCGGGAAGGCGCTCGATGCTCCAGGAGCCCGGGGACACCTCGCGTCTCCTGGGCCTCGCTGGTCCCCTCCTGCTCCGGGGAAGGGAATAAATGATTGCAGCTGACATTCCTCTTCATGCCTGGCCAGCTCTTCTGATCATTAGTAAGCAGTGGTGTGGAGCCAATTCCATGCCCATTCTCTGCCAATTCCTTCACAGGGGGAAATCTCTGGAAAGCGGAGTCGGAATGTTGCGCTGCTGCTGGATCCAGGCTCGGGCAGGCATTAGCCAGTGGAGGAGAAACTCTGCTTGACTGGATAAAGAAATAATATCTCGAGTAGCTGAGAGCAGAGGGCATGCCATTGCCATCTGAATTGCTGTTCATATCTCCATAGAGCTACAACGCTCTGTGAAGTGAGACAATAACCTGAGAGTGCTGTTCCTAGGATGACTGGGAGAATATTCTAATTTATCTCCTGAGATTATCTTCTGTGTATCAATGTGGGAAATCCAGACGTCCAAGTGGGGTTTTATTCAATCTGCCTTCCCTGAGGGTGCAGCTGTGAACTTGGATCTGTTGGTGTTTGACACAGAGACACCATTACAACTTCTTGTCATCGAGAAGATTCTTGATGAGTATTTACTAGGACTGACTGAAAAGTACTCCTCAGAAAAGCACAATTTCAGTTTTAACCTCAGGAGCAAAAGCAAACACTCTTCATTGCAAGACTATTTTTTTTTTCCTATTAAAAAATATTATACAAAAATCCTCAGCAAAAATAATGGGCAAGGAATAAAATCTCTTTTGTCTGCTTTGTTAGTTTAGTGTAGAGAAAGAAAATATGTGCCATAATGCAGGTTTCTGCTATGGTAAAGAGTAACTTCTAGCACTATTTCTAGCTACCTAAATATAATGATACATATAGAAACAACAAGCTGTTTTTCTTCTTTCGTTTAACAGAAAAGTGCTGAAGCTTCAGGAGTGTTTTGTCCTGAAACTGGAAATAACACACACTAATAAACTGCAGCCAACAGAATTATTTTCTTTCATAGTAGAAGACACAAGGTGAAAGACATATGAGAAATAGAGAAAACAAGTGCCCTAAAAATTAAGACATAAAAACTAAATAACATTAACTGGCCTTACCACAAACATCCAAGACTTTTGCATGTGCACATGGTGCAGAAGCTCACAAGGTCATTCAGTTATCAGAAAAATGTGACCCAGATATCAGAAAATATTTCCTTCAGAAAAAAAACCAGGAAAGTGGCCTCACGTTGTGAGCAAGTAGTAAATAGAAATTTCCTAATAAATGCAGTAGTTTTCTATTGTTAGATAATATGAGAAATTTGGGTTATTACTAGATCTTACTAGCATATATTTATGATATTGAAGGCTGTATCCCCATTGGTTCACTTGTTACTAATTGCTATTGGTCATCCTTTCAAGAAATAGTAAATTTATGCCTTTCCTTTAACTCAGTAGCTCTAATCCCTGCAGTGGAAGAACTGCTAGGTTTGCTGGACTCACCAGTGTAATGTGTGCTCCACATCCCATGGAAGCCAGCTAAAATGGAGCTCTTTCAGGAAACATTGTAGTGCTGCTCTCCATTGTTTATTATTTTCTGATACTCAGTAGAAAAAGGCAGCCAGCCTGGAAATACTTATTTGTTGTTTGTCTGTGAAACACTGCCATTGGATCCTTTGTATTCTTCTCCATATGCAGATCAATACTCAGATAATGCTGTCTGGTTTGGGCTGCTCCTTAAAGCCAACAGAAATAGATTAAAACTTTGCTGCCAAGTGACTCACTACTATAGAGAAACAAAATGCAGGAGCAAGAAGCCACACCAAGAATTGTGTAGTTTAATAAGTAAACTGAATAAGAATACATCTCTTACAGCACTTGTTTCTTGCTACAACATCCAGTACCTCTTTGCTTGAATTCTTTTCCTCACTGAATGATGCCTCTAGCCCAAATCTTTCTGCTCCAGACAAATATCACTGCAGTCAGCAGTGTTGAGCCTGTCTCAAATCTTTGGACTGATTAAATATTTGGTAACTTAAGTTAATAATGAAAAACCTGTTCTGGATTAGAGCTTAGTATCAAACACATGGACATGGTCAGGCAGAAGTTTCTCCACAGGATGAAAGGAGAAGAAACACCTTTCTGTACTGGTGCCAGTTATAATCCTGATGTACTTAAAAAGCAACATAAATGAATAAACTTTCAAAACTTGCAGAGATTTACACAGAGAAATATCCATACGGAAAAAGTATTCTCTTTATGAGGCCCAAGAGACTTGCTTTTATGGGTAAGCATTCGTTAAGCAAATTGCCAGCTACTTTATCCAGGTGCACAGAGCAGCCACATAAAGGAAGAGAATTGGTTTATGGAAGTAAAACAGAGATGCTGAAATCATGCCAAACAAGGAAGGGGCAACCCCATCCAGCAGAGTAAGCAAGTGATGCTATGGATCCATAAGCAAGTAACTAAGCCACCCACATGCTGCAGAGTCTGCCAAGAAGACAGATGGTGCTACTTGTGAAATATCTTCAGATGTTCCTCATAGTTTACAGCTTATATTTTATGGTGGAAATAAATGAGAAAAAAAAAAAAAGTAGTCTTTTATTCCTTAGATTTTATTGGCTACAAATGTTACGTTATGTCCTTTTAAATCAGCCTACAGAAAGATCTGCTCTTAATTAAACTCTTTAAATAATTGGTGGATTTTAACTTGCCTGTGGAGGTTTGATCTCCATACTCGTAATTCAATCTCAAGGCTCAATCCACATTTAGTTTAGTTAATCGTTTGTATAGGCAAATGCCCAATTAGGAACTCTCCATACCTTTTGGGCCTGCTCAGGCTCAAAATACCTGTGCTAAATAAAAACACTTCTACAAAAACTGTGGCGTTTTAAACTGTGTTAATGGTGTTTGACATCCTGCCTCTAAAAGCTGATATTCTGGCATTTATAGTATAGATGTCACTGGGGCAGCTACCTCTGCTTGCCTTCACAGTTTGGGGATCAGAATAAATAGGGCACTGGGGTCTGCTGATCACTTCAAACATAGAAGATTTAACATATTGTCTCAACTGTAATGAACTGAGTTTCTTCTACTTGCTTATGCTGTACACTTCTCTTTAAAAAATCTTAGTTTAAATATCAGGTCACTGGCATTCATGTGACTAAGTTCTAGCACAAGAGAAAATAAGTGACCTTTTGATATCATCTGGTTGTTTTCTTTTCAGAAAGTGTAATATTTATCAAGTAGACAGTTATCAAGAGTACAAAACAAAAGAGGCTTTCACACAGACAGGCTCTCAGCTTCAACAGAAATGCTCACTTTGTTTGTGAGACAATCAGAACAAAGTTAGAGGAATCCCCTAACACAACAAGGACAAAAGGCAGGTGAAATAATCCTTCTGTCCTGTCTTGGCCCGAGGCAGGTCATCCCCACTCTCGTGTCCGAGGAGAGGCAGCCCCTGGGCTGGGATGCAGAGCAGCAGCTGCTGTCAGTCCAAGGAGAAGTGCAGAGTAACCCCCAGCTCAGTCAGAGCATTGCTGAGTCCCCTCTCTGAGTCCTGAGGACACAGAAAGGGCTGTGCTGGAGCTCTCACAGCACTCACCACCTTCTGCAGGAGATGTGAAGGACTGGTCAGAGCTGACAATGAACCATTACAGATTCCATGTGCTTTTAAAAATTGTTTTCCTTGTTTCATTCACATTTTTTCACATTATAATTTCTCCCCATCTCTCCTTTTGTCAGCACTGAATCCAAGTCATTAACAGCATTCAGCAGAGGGAAAAAGGGTACAAGGCTCATCACTTAACTTCATCCTGGCATTATGATTCCATAGGAGTTATTTTGTTTTAGAAACCCATACACATTCATCACAATCACACTCATTTCCCACCAAAGATGAGGCCTACAGGTAGCTACTATTTTTCATCCTGCGTGCAGTAAACTTGTGTCTACTATATGCTATGTCTACTGCTGCTGGTGACAGGGGTTTTTTATTTCATAATCACTGATGAACAGTCTGCAAACATTATGTCAACAGACTTTGATGAAAAATGTGTATATAAAGAAACTCTTATTTCGTGGCTTTTTGTTACTGTTACTTTTAAATCGGCTCAAGATCTCTTACATCCCCCACACTGAACAGTTATAGATGTATTTAAGAGCTGAAAATTGACATTTCAAACTTCAGCTTAGTCAGCTTTTAAGCCATCTAAGGAACATATTTTTCTCTGATTCCCATTTTGGGAAATACTGTTATTTTTAAAACAGTACCTTTTCCCCATTTTTTTTTAATTAAAGGCATTTTAATTTGGAAATCAACAGTACCATGAATATTGTTCTACTTTATGCTTATGGGAAGATTGACATGAAAGTAGCAATCTGCTTTTGTCTTCCATCCCACTGGAGCCTGCTGAAGTCCTGTTCCCCAGAGCCTTCAGTGACCAACTATCAGAGCACTCACTGTTCAGCACAAGGGTGTCCTGGCTTTCCTTCCCAGACACTTTAACCCTACTTTTTCTGAGCAACCAGACACCAAAAATAAGAATAAAGCAAACAAATGAACAAATTAAAAAGACAGTCATCCAGCAAGTATTTTTAAAGGATTGGTCCCAAGGCCCAATTTCTATTTTATGGTTATTTAGCCTGTCTCCCCAGAGCTCAGCCATCTGACTGGAGGCTGGGGAACCATCCAGCTGTTTCCAGTCCCCAGCTACCACGGGGACTTTTCCTTTGTCCTTTTTTTCAGCAGGCAGCTGAGCTAAACTCTCACCAGGCTGGATGCCTATAGCAAGACAGGATTAATTAGTCCTCATTAACCTGTTCTGAGCCAAGGCAGAATTTAGAGGACTCCATCTCCATGGGCTTTTATCTGTCTCACCACCAAAAAGTCTGTGCAAGTCCCATCTTTACAAATCTCTTGGCAGTGCTTGCATCTCCCCTGCCACACTCAGCCAGCCATAAAAGTGCTACTCAGAGGGTACAAGCACAACTCTTTAGAATATTGGGGGCTGGTTACACCTCCTTCAAAGGAGAGAAAATTGCCAAAGACTCAGGATTCTTATCCAGTCCCTGCTTAATAATTTATCTTCATGAAAGATGGGTATTAGAAAGCAGTTACTCTGCTGGGAGATAAATCCACTGTCCTGAGCACTGGTGGGCATCTCCTGTGCTATTTCCCTTTCAGGAAAGAAAGCATTCCAACCACAAGGCAGATTTAGACACATTTCAACTTTCACCCTCTCTCCTCCCACTGTAATTCAGTCAGCTCTATCTCATATGTCCTTGTATATCTTCTTTGCAAAATAGCATATGGAACCTTATCCACCAGCCTGTGCACAATCCTACTTTGTTTGTCATGTGTTTCAGTTTAAAGTAGCCCGGAATAATCCCTGACACTTTAGGTGCAATGTCTAGGAGTGTGTATAAGCCCTGCCAAAGGGTGTAACACAGAGTCCCTCTCCCTATGCAGGGTCACAAATCTGCCTCTGTGAATTCTTCAATATGTTAACTAACAAAACATTGGAGCTAATTTGTTCAGACATAATAGCTTGGAAAAAATCAAATATTCCTTATTGCAGGAGAGTGAGTGGCTCTGTGGAGATATAGATGTTGGCAGCCAAAATAATGTTGTGACTTTAAATGGTACTGGAAAGGGCAAATTGACAGTCTGGAGAAGTCACTTCATCTACGGAAAGAGACACAAAAGTTTCCCTCTGATCTGACTGGCACCAGTGCCAGGGTAAAAGGACACTGAGTAGTTTTTCAGGGTAGGAATAAGTCAGCTGCATTCTGCTTACATTTATTACCCACCTGCACATATCCAAACCTGCTCTTGCTGGGAAGAACTGGGCTTGCTTTTGCTCTCTGTTGCCACGACCATTAATTCACTTGTTCACTGATGAACCCCCTCACATCTGAGGTCCTTTCTACCACTTCCTTATAAAAATTATTGGCTAATTACTGCCTAAATGACTGTATTGATTTCAGGAACTGTCTAAGCAAAAACCCAACAAGCAGCCTCAGGAATATGGAATTTACTCAATGCTCTGATTGTCCAGACAGTATTTCCTCAGCCCTTTTTCTCCTGACAGTCCTAATAAAACCTGTTACATCTGATTTATTTGGTGGAATGACCAATATCACCTGTTTCCAATGCAGCTCCTGCAAGGCAAGATGCAGGAAGCTACTCCCAGTACCAGTCATTCTGATGTCACATCCCTTTATCCAAAATCAAAATAATAAATTCAGAAAAAGGACATTAAATGCAAACCCTACCAAGGACTGCATTCTCATGTCTGCTGTGCCTTCATCAGACCATGCAAGTAAGAGAATAGACAGTGAATCTTCTTCTGAGAACAGTGAAAACCACCCAAAAATCTGCAAAAGAAATGGAGCTTGTTAGAGCTTTAAAGAAGTAAAAATTACTATGTATCCTAAAAGGCCAAATGCTGTTTCCATGAAGAATCTTAGTTAATTTTCACAAAAAACAGCTCCAAATCCTTAAAAGTAGGGAAAGAATATCTGTTTCAGCAGACACATACTTTCAGTAGATTGCTTCTCTCTCTCCCAGAGATATAACTTTTATTTTGGCAACATCTTGTAACGCATGATGATGAAAAATAATTTTACCTTTCAATTTTAGTCACAGAACATTATAACTGTGTCTTGAAATAACTTTAAAATAGAATGTTTTTTTTTAGCCCTTTGGTAACATAACTTATAAAGATTCAGATTTGGAATTTATTTTATTATATTTTTGTAATTATGCAAATGATGTGGCACATCAGCATTAATCATACTAAATGAAGCTATCTGTTTCAGTTTGAAATACTGAATAATTATTCATTAACAATGACAGGCAAAGAAGCTTAAATCAAATAAACTTGCACTTTAGAGAAGTGCAAAAACATTGCAGCAATACAGCTTGCAAAAATATTCTTTGGGAGGCTTGATTTTATTTATTTTGGAGAAGTGTATAGGCACAAATATTTAAAACCAGATAGTAATGGTGAGAAATGTAATCATATTTTTCAAGTCAATTTGTATTTCTAAGTCCGGTATCTGGAGCTATGAAGAGGGAGTGAAAGTGTAAATTTCACTTATTTTCTTTACATTTAGAAACAGCAGATGAATTGGCACGTGTCTCCTTTCGTAGTAAATCAGCTGTGGCTAATGAATTCCTGTCTGAAGGAAGTTTCTGGGAAGCGGAGCGGGGCTGGCGCTCAGTGTAGCAGGCTCGGAGCTGCTCTCTCCCCGCTCCTCGGGTCACCGCGATCTGAGGCGCTCGCTGTGCCAGCTTTGCTGTCTGTGTCTCTCTCGAAATGAACTCTGGCGCTCAGTTCAAATGCTTCAGCAGCAAATTGATCTCACCGAGTTCACACAAACCCAAACTCCTGCAAGAATTTCCTCCTTTCCTTATAGCCTGTGCCTTCTTCATTAACTTTGATACAGGCTCCCTGCCTCACTTCTGCTGTTTCTTGTGCTTATCTTTTTACAGGGTAGTCAGCAGCTTCACCCTTTTAGCAGCTTATCCGAGCTTACACTGTAAAAGCTGTTCTCATCCCCGGTAGCAAGAATCGCTCTGTATCAAAGGTGAGGCTCCATGCAGTCAACTTCCATGGGCCACTCCAGCTCAGGGAGCTGGGAACTCCTGCTGCTGCTGCTGCTGGTGACAGGGACCTTGTTTGGGCTGGGAAGTCTCTGCAAGCCTCTTCCAGTCAACATGTGTTTTGTGCTGACAAATTAAAGGGCTTTTTGGCTATATGACTCCTAAGCACTATCTTGCTGCCTGAATAGGAAACATCATTGCCCCGTTCTCTGAGCAGGGAAGTTAAAGGTTGGATTCGGGAAAAGCTCCTGCTGTGCCCAGAGGCTGCCGGGGCACTGCCCAGGCTCCCCAGGCCATGGGCACGGCCCCGGGGCTGCCAGAGCTCCAGGGGCCTTTGGGCAGCGCTGCCGGGGGTGCTCAGGGGGGCATTGCTGGGCTGCCTGGGCAGGGACAGCAGCCGGGGCAGTGACCCTTGGGCATCCCTCCCAGTGCAGGACATTCTCTGATTCTATGAATAAAATTAGCTGCATCAGCAAAGAGGTGGGGATTCTTTGCCCTTTAGAGGTCATATTTTTAGGGAGGAATTCCCTTTTTTCTTGGTGACAGAAGTCCCTTTGGCTGACAGTTACCTGGATAAACGAAGCAGTCTTGTAGTCACTAACAAAAGAGAGGACCTTTCAAAATCAGGTTCACCTCATTCATACACAGACGGCTAACGCTGGAGTGAGTGAATTCCTCTCTGGAATGCCAATCCCTTTCCCCAGACCGAGGGGCACAGACATCTGGCTTTGGTTAGCTGTGTAAAGTCAGCTCAGGCACTTTGCACCCAATTATTCTGCTGGTATTGTGAGAGGCACAGCCATGGTCACAGCCTTCTGAGTGTGCCACCCTCTTGCAGCAGGTATTAGCCATGGTTAGAGCCAAAAGCCCTCTGTAATTTAAGCTGGTTCCTTTGCCTTTTCACTGAAATGGAGCAGAGGAGATGGGTTTGAACCGCTCTGACCAGGGAAGCTCAAGAGGCAGCACAGCCTTTATGCAGCAGCTCTTCCCCAGGACATTGCTCCTCTAGCGTTTTCCAGGCTCAGTCAGGGCAGCCGGAGTAAACTTGCACATCCCTTGAATTCATCCCTGTGTCACAAAGTGTGGGCCAGAACCAAATCCTCCACATGCTGCACAAACAGCCACAGAGGGTCACTCACCAGCCCGGAGCTGCTGAGCCTGGGGATCCTGCGAGGGAAGTGCAGTGAGGGGAATGTCACCGTGCATGGGAAGCACAAGAGGGATGAAAGCTGGAGGCCAAAGGGAGCAAAAGAGCTGAAAAATGATCAGAGTGTGAGGTACAAACAACCTGTGAACTCTGCGTTTCTCTTTTAATCATCTGGCTTGTTTTTTCCTCTTCTTCCTCTGCCCACATTAACCTTTGCTTGTGGACAGGACTCTCTCTGGTTTATTTTTCTGGGTTTGTTTTGAGATTGATTTTGTGTTTTTTCTTACTCTTTGGAACCAGGTTTTCTGTTTGCAGCCTTTGTGAACCCACCCCATTTATCTATGCTAAATGATTCAAGGCCATCCAGGACCCAACTTCAGCTATTTGACTTTTATTTTAATACTGGCAATAAATGTGATTAAATAATAAATTTGGTTGTCTACTTAGAAGTGTTTGTCTCCTCAATTCTAATGCTAATTTCTTGCTTTCTTAAATCTTTCTTGCTTTTAATATGACATGTATCATGGGAAATTGCTCACTAAACCAGAAGCAGATTTAATAAAAATCTTTCCACACACTCAACACCAACTGTTTTAAGTCAAATTATCAAGCAAAAATTAAGAGCTATCATTCAGATTTGTGTTTTCAAACACATAAGGGTGTTTTCTTAAGAAAGTTTCCTATTTTAAATATACACAGACTGTATTTCTCTGTTTCACTACCTGGGTTTCAGGAGTAATATAATTTTGATACAGCTAAGTTAGTGCAAGGATTACAAAAACATTTTCAGTGGTAAAACAAGGGGTTTACTTCTGGTATGTTGTGAAAAAAATGGGATCAATAAAAGCCTTTACAATGTATTACTGTGAAGAAAAAAATAATTTGTGTAGAAGTTACTGTGAGCTTTGGACTAATGGTCATAACCATAAATTATATTGAAAACCAGATAAAATTAAATAAAGACTTGAGAAGTATAAATTTGCTGCTGGCAATCTAAAAAGGATTTTCTTGTTACTCGCCCATGGGATTTGGGGTTCTATCAAGGAAGCTTTCCTACTTGTCATACATCATTTCAAAGAGACATATATAGCCTAGAAACTGCTTTAAGGCAGCTGCAAGCAAGTGTCACTTTGAGTTAAATGCATTATTAAACTGTTGGGAAATTTCACATCATGGGTCATTTATCTATGCTAAATGGGTCAAAAGCCTCTACACATGCCTAGATAAATGAGAGAGAAGAGCAAAATTCTCCCTTGGGAAGTAATACGTTGACAACCTCTTAGAGTTCATGTTGTTATTTTTAGTAGATAAGAGGAAAAACGACTTGCCAAGTATACTAATTCATAAAACCAGGTGCCAAGTACCCACAAGAAAAGGTTACCAAACATTCCCACATTTGGACAAGCAAGATGTCAGCAAAAGGGAGTATAATAATATGCTTTGGGTGTCTGTGTTTAATGGCTGATTATTTGGTCCCAAAAGATGCCCACTGGATAAAGTGTGTATGGAATCATGGAATCACAGGATGGTTTGGATTGGGAGGACTTTAAACATCACCCAGGGCCATGGGCAGGGACACCTTCCACTAGACCAGGTTGCTCCAAACTCCACCCAACCTCAGGAGTTTGGATGTTTTGGAAAGCAAGAGTGGGTGCACTTTGGACAGGGCAGCAGGTAACGAAAACAGAGCCATGCAAAGTTTCCAAAACACTGATGTGTTGCTTGTATGTGATTTAATGCAGTCACAGAGAAGCCTTTGGTTTAGTCCATCCTGCCCCTGGCATGTTGCTGGGCCTTCCCAGACACCATGATGTGCATCATCAAACAAACTGGAAGCCAACCTGGTAGCCAATTTGAGGAAATTAGCAGCACTGTAAATCCACATGAGAGGAGAAGTGAGCTAGAAACTGTTCTTCACAGTGCATTGGCATTCTTTCATGTTGAAAGATTATGTTTTCCATTTCCTTGCACATTTGCCCATCGAGCAGACCAGTCAGAAAAATAGTTGAGCAAACAATTGCAGAGGGAGGGCAGTCCTTTTGATTAGAAGCAATTTTGCTTTCTCAGTAGCTGATAGAGGGGAAAAATGATTTGGTATTGGTATCAGTTCATAGCTCTGGGCCAGCTGGGTTCACATGGAGCTCAGCTTGTTCCTGCCTGAGAGGTACTGAAGGCTCAGCCCCCTCCTCTGCAGGTGGATGGTCAGAAAATTCTCCTCCTTAGCCAGAAGGTTATGGGATACTTTATCAAATACTTTCTAGGCTTCGGGGAAGGATTCTTCACTTTAACACAAGAAGCAGATTATGCAACTGTTAATGTTAATGACTAGATAAATAAGTATCTAATATATTAGTTTTTTAAAAAATATTTTTTAAAAAGGATTTTTTTTATTTTTCAGTGAAGAAAGGTTTTCTTATTTTGAGGTTTAGTTGATTTCCAGGTTAAAAAATTAAAAGGCTGAAAAGCATAAAGGATCTGTGTGTAGTAAAAATCATTACTTCTTTTCGTTGATGCAACATGGAAAAAGGGATCTTAGCCTCCCAAAAGGCACTAAGAAATTCAGTTTTTACTAATCAATATTGACTCAGGACAAAGATGTACTATTTTATTGCACTACCCACCTAGAAAACATTCGGTCCATAGCATTTATTGTAACTTTAAAAATCAATAGCAATTAAAAGTTACATCAATGTAAGCTTTCTCTTTAACTATTTTTCAAAATGTATAGTTTTAAAAATTATTTTCGTACAAGACAGACATTCAAACTTTAGTACATTAAAAATTGATGAATTGAAGAAAGCAGAGTAGCAAGTTGTTTGGCTGATGAACCAAGCAAAGCAAAGCTGATCTGCTAAAGCCAGCTGACACTGCTGGCATCATCCCAAAATGTACAAACACATAACCTGACCTATCAGTGCTTTTTATTAAGATGTCACCGAGAACAAAATTAAAACATCTAATTAAAATTTTTCTCAGACACAAAATTAATGTATATATCAAAGCCATGACATGGGTTCTCAATTAATTAATTAACCTACTTTAAAGCACAAAATCTCTGTGCTCAGGTATTCTGTCTATGGAAAGTTTCTGACCAGGTCCCCAGCTAGCCTGATAGAGTTTTAAGCTAAATTGTCTTAATACTGTAGGAATAACTTACATCACCATTAATTTCTTACTTTACTCCTCCTTATAAATTATCCACTATGAGATTAGAAGCAGATATTATAAAACAGTTCTATAGATTAGAAAATATTCCTGATGGTGTTCATCATGCAATGTGAGCACGGTTTCTTTGTGGAGAGTTCAGCTATTTTTGTTTGTGTACAACATTTGTTGTCATAGCCTACATCAGGCCATTTACAGTATCAACAATGGCTCTAAATTAAATAAGCCAGATTTACTTAATTTGCTTCATAATAACAATATTACATTATTTTAGCCAAACATCGATGTCAAACTGAACAGAAATAAGAGGAAAGCAGTAATTAGTCTAGGTTAAAATATATCCTCAAAGGATATTAAATATGCAAGAGCTCATCCATGAAAATTAGACTGCAAGAGGTTACACCATGTATTGGCTTATTTTGTTACATATCAAATTATCTCTCATGAATAAATATATCTAATAATGTTTAACTCTATAATTTAATAGTGCCCTATTAAAAATACTTTCTAAATCAGCTAGGCTGTGTATTTGATTTTCCATGATTATCAGATTTTAAGTACACAATAATTAAATGTGCAATTTGTACTGACTCCTGCAAGCACATTTAGCAAGACTATGCCCTTCTATCCCTTTCGTAGATAAGTTGTGTAATATGAATGCCAGGACCTAGTACTTCAGCTGGATATTGTAAGTTAAAAAACACAACAAGATGTGAAGCTTCCTAATAGAAAAAGTCGTTAGTTCAGTGCTTTTGTGTATTTCAAGCCGAAGAAACAATCCCCGAGGAAGCAAAGGTAGGCTGGTTGTGCTTTGCGGCACGAGCGCTGCTGTGTCCCCTTCCCACAGGTAGCAGAGCACAGCTTCCTCAGAGGCCTGCAGAGCACATCTCACCTGTGGGAATCCTGCCCTTGGCTGTCCTTAGGCAGCCACACCATTTCCGTGTCACACAGCTCGGAACCCCAGCGACCCCAGAGCCTGGGCCAGGCCGCGGGGAACGTCCGTGGGTTCGCTGCTGCGGAGCCACGAGGGGACGGCCAGAGCTGAACCCGGCCGTGGGTGCTGGGAAGGGCAGGTGAGCTGTGAGTCCCCACATGTGGCATCAACCCAGAGCCAGCCCTGCTCCCCCCGAGGAGCTGTGGTTGCCAAGGTGAACTCAACTCAAGGGTTGGATCTCTTGCTCCCTTTTCTCCCTGGGAGCATGAAGATCTCACAGAGTTTTTGTTCCCTTTTTCCGTGGCCCCTGCCCAGCTCCAAGCCCAAGCCACGATGCCGAGCTGAACAAAGATTTGGTGCTCTTTGCTAGTTCTAAAAATTCATGAAGATAAATTAATCTCCTTCCTACCATGTTTCTTCCACCTTAAGAAATGAAGATGAAGAGTAGAGCAATCAGCTAATTAACCCTCTTCTCCAGGCACAAAGAGCTGCATTACAATGTGACATTGCTCTGCCCTTTTCTTTTTGAGATGTTTTCCTGGCCTATCAGAGTCTGCTCTATGAAAAAAACCCTCTGCATCTGCTCTTGCAACCTGCTAATTACAATACTGTAATTAAACGCACACAGAAGCAATTACCTTCATATATCACTGTGTCTGACAAGCACAGAGCAACTTCCAGTTGCGCCATGCTCAGCTCCCCTCTCAGAAAGGTGAGGGTTGGGTTTGGCTCACCTGGTTTGACTGCTGCCTGAGGAGAATGAAAATCCAAAATGCTGTCTGAACTGGAGCATTCTGAAGAGTGAGCACACATCCATGCACACAAAAGGGCCAAAGGCTCCAGCAGTAGGTGGGGAAGCCCCAGCTGGAGTTATCAGAATTGTATGGATCCAAGAGGTCTAAGTCACTCCAGAGTTGAGGTTGCCCTGTCTCCCCCTTGAAATAATTTTCTTGTTTCTCCTGGTTCCTGAGCCTCTGCAAAGATTCAAAGTCCCAACAATATCCTGAGTTTTCCTTTATGTCTTTTGATTCCTCATCCCTTTCACGGTTTCAGCATTCCCAACACCCTTTTCTCTATGACAACAGCAGACTTTCTCTTTTTTCCTAGTAGCACTTCAGCCTCATAGAGAGCAGAGCTTAAGCTTTTATTTTGCTTGGTAAAGAACAAATAAATAGATTTTTTTGAATGATTCAGACTTTGCTGTTTGCCCTACAGAACACTCGGAGCCTGCGGCTGAGCCAGACTTAGTGGAGGTCCACACCCAGAGTGCTCAGACCTGTGCTCAGCTGTGGGATACAGAGAAAGTTCTGCAAATCACAGCCTGCCACAGTGAGAAACCACACAAAAGAGTCCAGCCAGTGAGGGGGACAGGTATCTTTAGGAAAGTAAGAGAAAGTAGAGGACTTGACAGTGCCCCCAGAACTCCCCCATCTTGCTTTTATATTCTGCCTTGGTGTCACATCATTATCTGAAGGGAGAAAAAGAAAAAAAGCTGCTGTAAAATGTCAGTGCCTTTGAATTATAGACAAAACGCAGACACATCAAAATGTATTTTCCTTTTCAATACCTTTTTCTTAAATGAAAAATAATGGCCAGCTTTAGGCTAGGTGCTGCCACATGTTGCCAATGGGAAGTGAGAAACAACAGCAACAAATCCATCTTTCTTCCTGAAGTACTGCTTGCAGCATGAGGCAGCACTAATCAAAGACAAATCACAAAGGTTTGGATTTCTTCTGTTCAGGACTAATACCTAGGGGCAAGGTGGAGAAGAGAACTGTTTGATACTGAGCAGCCATACTCCATTCACTCTATACCACCTAATATAATGAAAGCTCAGAAGGTTTATTCTGTAAGAAATTAGGCATTGTATTCAATCATAGTGAATCCTATTATTTGATGGCACTTCTGTAGCAGCATAGAAGAGCTGGGAGAGTTTATACTCAATACCACTGATACGCATAAAAAGTGATTTTTTTCCCACTGCTAAAACAAAGAGTTACACCTATGAGTAAGTGCCTACAGGACCTATGATGCTAAGAAGAAAATAAGAGGAAACAAACAGCAGGGATACTCTAAGAATGGAGCAGGCTGCACACAGCATTTCTTTGAAGTATAATTACAGCCCCACTGAAGCATGACTGTAGCCTCCTGTATTTGCAACCACTGTAATCAGTGTAATCATGCTGCCATTTCATTTCCCTTCACACATTCTGTTAAGGCATTAGGACTGCTGGGTAGACTGCTGGAATGATACAGTTAATACTGTCCATTTATTTCCTTCGTGCTGATAAATCGTGTTGTTATTCTGCTATATTCATACTTCTTTTCTCTGACTTTAAGGCTAAAGCAGCCCATTTCATAGCAGTACAAGAATACTGTTTGTAAAATAAGAATAGAAGGTTTTACCAGATTTTGTTAGAATTTCAAAACCTTTACAGGACCTTTCATATCTGCTGTTAATTAGCAGTATTGGGACCAAATAAAAATAACAGATAACTCCCTCTTGTAAAATTATTCCTTCCAGTTGTTATTATTTAGTCACAGTGAAGGGAGTGGAAAAAAACGAAACAGAAAAAGACACCAAGAAGCCTAATCTCACTGCCATTTTACCCTTTCCTGAGTGTGCTGCTTACAGTTTTCTCTCTTTAACCAGGTGCATTAGCAAAATAAAATAATATAATGGGAATTGCCTTGAAGGTATAGAAGATAATTAAAATAATATGCATAGGTAAGTGAAGCAAGGGTAGGTGCAAGTAATGGGCAAGGTGCAATGGCACAAGCACGGAAAGCCCTTGGAAAGAAGACACAAACTGATTTAGAATACATTATGTTGCTGATTTTTCTCACTAATTATAACCCTCCCTTCTTTAGGATGGTCCTTCAATGCAGTTGGCATAAACAATGGACTGAAGTAAAAACACTCCAGTGAAAGGACAGTGATTTTCCTGCTGATAAAGGCCGGTGTCCATGTCACTTGTCATTTATTTGTCTTAACATTCTTTCTGAATGTTGTATTTGCCTAATTTTTAAGGAAACATTTTCCATGGTTCTTTCTGTATCATTTAAAGAGGTTGTGGAAAATGGTAGAGTGAGTGTTTAATGAAAATTCTTCACCTTGACCTCTATCTAGGAATTTAAACAACTATTTAATAAGCAGACTCATAAGAAGGAAATCTATATAACAATTAAAATAATAATGCTCTTTTAATCACTTAAGCACCTAGAGTAGGTATCAAGGTAATCACATTCATTTTGAATTTATATGCTATGCATATCCTTGTAAGCATTTTGAAAGAAAGGGGTGTAGAAGACACAGGTGCCTAAATTAATAAACATTAGAAAATCAGCAAGAGATTTAACTACACTGGTTACTGTTTTCAATTATTAAATAATTAGTTTGAACATCTTTGTACACCTGGTCCCAAATCCTGGCATTCAATTACCTTGAATGGCTCTGGGCTGCTGTTTGATCACTTAATACTAAATCTGCTAAGTGCTGGGCATTGTGAAGAATATCTGGTGGAGGACATGGGGATTTCCCAGAAGTTTTGTGAAAAACTTCACTAATCAGAACATTTTAGTTTGCAGAGTCAACACTATAATTAATAATGGAAAAGCTTTATTAAGATTCTTTTTTTAAGAGAACCAAGGAAACAGGTGTCAGGCAGCAGACTGAACCCCAGCATTTCAGTATTCTCACAAAGAAATGTTTGTATTTCCAGGACAGCTACATTTGATAGAATAATTTAAGAAATGTCATGTGCTCCTCCAACTTTCCTACCTTTTTTGCTCTCCATACTGACCAACTCAAATGTCCTGTTCGTGTTCATGTTCGAAGAGCACAGTATTTCTTTTACTCCAGCTTCAGAAGATGCCTTCTGAGAATTTCTATGCAATAGAAAATTCAGAAAAGCTTCATTTGAATTAAACTTCTCCAAGAGGCTCCTAAACAACACTCAGTCTACTGGTGATATATCGTGGAGTCTATTACTCATTTAAGAAACACACCAAAAGAGTTTGGTATAAAATTTCAGATTAAAAAAATGATTTAATTGAAAGTTTTAGGAAAAGTTTCACATTAAATGGCAATGTGTTTGGCATGATGTTTATAGCATGTAATCATTTTACTGTAGGAATTGAAGAATATAAGAAATACTCCTGTAACATCTGCTTGTAATGGGCCCAGTAGGATAAACAGCTAAATACATCTAGACTTGGGAGTGCAGTATCTCACTTGTTTTTTCAGAAAGACTTAAAATAGCCAAGAGCCATTTCTGCACACTTTATTTTTCCCTAAATAAACTGTTTAATTCCATTGGAAGTTTCAACAGGTCAAAACATCTTTTTTCTTTCCAGTTTTTGAACATTCATTGATTGCAAACCCCTGTAATTTCACTAGTAAAATACAGAGCAAGAATTTTTTTTCTCTACCTAAAATCCCACTCTGAGCAAATCACTGTTCCCCTTTCCAAGCAGGAAGGAAAACAACAGGGGTAGAGAATGTTTTCCAAATCTTGAAAAGGCCTCATTGATGTGTAACTGATTTTCCGGGTTGAAACACAATAGTGTGGCCAAGGCTGGCAGAGGAGAGGGTGCTGAATCTCTCTACTTTTCTGGTTTTTATGGCTTTCAGTGACACAAAACAGGGGCAATATTGGAGACAGTCACTGACATTCTCAGATAATCCAATTAATGTAAACTTCTAGAACATCACACATTCCAGTGTATCGTGGCATCATTTTAAGAGCACCTGAGACAGCCAAAGATATTTCAGACCTAAATTTTCTACAGCACATATTTCTACACAGAGCTGCTCACAGGCATGCTGATCATACTCATGAGATGTTAATTCTTGTGAATTATATCATCTGTTCCTTGGTTAAGTATTACAAGTATTGTGATTTCCAAATTGATTATTTGCATTAATTTAGTGAACATTTACAAGAGGATGTTTTTTTCACCAACCTGACTGGTTAAGAACAAGTCCCTGTGACCACTGGATGTCATGATTGGTTTGTGGCTGATAACACCACCCACATGGCTGCATTTGGAAACTTTGACTTAATGCTAAGCCAATGAAAGCTGTCATGTACTGGCTTAAAATGTGCTTTCCAGGTACATTTGTAGTACTGGAGATGCCTTGGAGAATACACACAGCCTATGGATTTGGGAATTCATTGTCTCTGCTGTGCCACACAGGACCTGTCAAGCGTTATGATGATGATAATAAAAGCAAATTAGAGCTAAAAGACATTTAGAAAACTTGAGTTACTTGTAAATAGATGAGCTTGCAGGAATATTTCTGAACATTGGGGTCACACAACCAGAGCAGGCTTAATGGCAGAGATTTGTGGCTCTATTCAGGCATTTGTGAGCAAATCTTTGTGAGATATTTACCATTTGAATGGATGTAAAGGGGGCAAGCATAAAACACCAATCTGTTAAGAAGATTCTTTCCTGCTCGTATGTGAGAGACAAAGGCTGTATGGTTATTTAAGGAATACCTGGGTTCTGGGACGAGGGCAGGGGGAAAAGCAGTCAGAATATTTGGCACAGTCAGTGCAATAAATATACAGATTATTGAATTTGTACATGCGAAAGCAACACAATATTAAAAAAACTCAATCACCAATAAGTTTTGGTGTCCCAGTCTGTCCTTATGGTACTAAAAATCAGCACCCTAAAGTGGTCAGGCAGTCCTGTGCCACCGACTCTAAATATGAGGATTACATTGGTATTGTCTTTAAGGATAATATAAAATATGGGAGGAATATGCCTCATTTTGGTTTGGAATGCATTTTGAAATCAATAGAGTATGGAATTTCCCTGTCATATGCATGTTCCATCCACCTAACCAGAAGACCTGGAGGGGGTTGTGCCTTCATGGCCCTGAACCAGCTTCTCTGCAGCTTTTCCCCTTCCCAGGGTGTGACTTGTCCCTGCCACTGTCAAAGCATCACTTCCCCCTTCTTCAGGTGGAATGTCCTTCCCACACAACAGGAGACACACTGCCTCACTCCTCCTGAAGGAAAAGTGATACTTCTCTGATGTTAAAGTTTTATACAGATAAAGACTTCACAGAACTGTCTCTTTTTCCTGCAGCACCACATGATTTCAGTTAGGAAAGTCTACAGATGTGGTTGAGCCTCTTTGCAACAATAACTATTGCCCTGAAAAAAATCGTCAGAGGTTGTCACTGGTCCTTACTGTGAGTCTGCAGCTTTTCTCAGGTCCCCAGCCCTTTGCCTCAGATGTCCCACATCAGTCACCCAAGCACAGCCAACCTCCCCACGCCTCACTGCCTTATAACAACAGCCAAGGAAATACTGGGGGAATTTTATACCAAAAAAATGCTGGTCCTACTTCCCAGAAGCACTTTTCATTTAGTGCAGAACAACTGTACAGAGAAGCACCCCTTACACTGACACAGCTGCTGATACATGGGAGGTTTTGTGGGTCTGCCTGGAATTTATTAGGTTGATGAAGGTGGTGGGATATTTTCTGCAGTCGGTAGACATTGCTTTTGCTAGACCCCAGATTGTCCTTTACAAGTAGAATTAAGGGGGGAGGTGTTTAAATGCATTCCTTGGAATGCATTTTGGGACAGGTTTTTTAACTGGAGGTCACACATGTGCAGAGAGAGTCCATAGTGAGGAGGCCAAGCTGAGAAGCACATGGTAGCAGGACACTTCCAATAAAGTTAGATCAGGCTCAAGTTCAAGTTGTAATTTCTTCCTCTGAAGTTTATTCCAAATTCTCAAAAGTGACTTGTTGTTTTGATAACTATGGGAGAGGAGGGGTAAGGACTGGTTAACCCTAATGCCTTCCATAGTTTAAACTGATGCTGGTGCAACCCCACTCCTTTTAGGCTGACACCAGAAACCCCAAGCTGACCTGATTTTATAGAACTCTACATCAATCTAATTAAAATGTGTATGAGGAGAAACCAGAGAGATTCCAAGCCTTAATAACTTAATGTGGAAAATGTGATATAAAGATTAAATGTTGTTAAAGTTAAGATGAAATACAACTGCAATCTAGCAATGAACCTTTTTTATTCATGACATTTTCATTTTGCAGGTTACTCCTTTTATTTCTGTTCTTTTTGTTCCTTGGAATTTAGAATACACCATCATCTTCTGTAATCTCCCCCTTAAAGGGCTTCTCCTGCAGCTATAATCACCCCAAATGTACTTCAATAAATGACTTAATGTCTTAAAATGCTTTGAGATACAACAACTAAATGATCAGTCAGCTATGCTGACTATATGCCATACATTTGGTATCAAATACGGATCTTCTGTGAAGATTTAAGGGTACAGACTGGAATCCTGTCCATTTTCATCTGGAAGTGCTACAAGGGAATCTGAACACCGTGAAAGTTTACTGCATGTGAAAATCCAGGTGGTGAGAGTCAAAAATCAAGAGAAGAGTGTAAGAAGAAAATTGATTAATGTACTGGTTTGGTTACAGGTTTGGTTAATGGAGTCCCATCTCTTCTGGGATTAATAAACAAGATCACTTCTCTTTTTTCCATCTTCTGTCACAAATTGACTTGCTGTTTTATTTTGCCACATCAGCAGAATCAAATACAAACCAATTTTCTCAGTGCAAGGGTGGCTGTACCAGTCAGAGACTGGGGCTGATACATCAACTTTTCCCCCTATCACCTCTTTCCAGTATTTTCCTGAGCAAGATTTTTCCTCCCCCATTTCCACAGCACCCTCCTTGTGCCAGCTGAGTGATGAAAGTGAGGAAAAAGAGGAGCTTTAGGATTTCTCCATGTTGATTTTCTCCACCTGCCTCAAGCTGCACCTTAAGTGCAGCTGTGACATGAGAGCTGTTCTGGTAAATGCTAGAGACTGCTGCAGCAAGGGATGACACCAGTGTGTCACAGTAGCCTGGAGGAAACAGGCTGTGGAAATTGCCTCTAAAGCCACTCATGATCCCTTCAGTAGTAGGTTGCTGTCAGCATCCACTGGCAGAGAGTGAAAGAAGATGCAGAAAGGAAACAGCAGTCCCTCTTCTTTAGATACAGTCCTGCTGGATGTTTGAGCTTTCTGATAGATTCAGGGGAAGAATAAAAGTGTGGGAATCTGTGGTGCTTCCTATGACTAAAATAAACTCTTTGTGTGTCTCTGCACTTGTAAAATGAGGGTAGTGGCTCTGTCACTTTGAACTTGTCAAAGAAGCAGTGAGCATTGGCCAGGAAAGCAGGGAAACTGCAAGTAATTGGAATAAAACAAAAGGCTCAGGGACTGTTTGTCACTCCATGATGGGGAAAGTCATCTCACTGGGACAAAAACTGGTTTGGGTCGGAGTAGTAACAGTGGGCATTAATATCACTGGGAGCTCTTGTGTAGCTTCTGACAATAAGTTCCTTAGAACGATTTCCTCCCTTTGAAGTGCCTGCCTTGCCTGCACAGCAGACACTGCTTTCTGCCTGCTGTCTTGCCTGTCTGCTCCCCTACGTGCTCCTCTGTTGAAACACCCTGTGTTATTGCAGTCACTCTCAGCACCTGGCTGCAGGAGTGAATCAAAGTGTTGTGAAGGCAGCATATCAATTTGGGTTTGTGCCATGTAATAGTTACTTGGCGGCTAAGTGGCATCATTTCAAAGACACTTTTTCTTCCTTTTCCCTATTTCTCTGTGCCCAGATCACTGCTTGAGCTGCCTTCCCCCTAAACACTACGTGCTCACCTTTTGTGACTGTCTAAAATAGAAAAACCTCTGCTCTTGTCAAAAGGATAAACTGAAGCTGTCACTTATCTGTGGCTGAGGAATTGCACACCAGAATGCTCCACCAGCACCTCCCAGTTGCCACAGCCCCTCTCCCAGCTGGGCCAGCAGTGGCCCCTGCCTGTGCCATCACACTGCAGAGGGTCACTGACCTCCCAGCTGCCAGAGCCCAGAACTACCACATGAAAACAAATAACCGAAGGATCCATTTGGAATTGTTGGTAAAGTTTGGATTTTGTGGTGGTTGATTTCACGCTGCTGCATGAAGAGATGTGTTCATGGAATAGGAGGGTTAGGCTTGGAAGGAACCTTGAACACTATCTAGTTCCCTTCTTCTTTTCTCTTTGCACTGCCCTGGGCTGGTTACAGATCTGCACACACCTGACAAGTGAAATCTGCCCTTCTCACTCTCTCTCTGTGCACAGAGACTGCACAGGACTCACAAGCACAGCTGTGCAGGTTTGCCTACAAGTTAACAAGATTTAGTAAATTCAGAAGACTGGAATGTCCCCAAACACAAGCCAAATTAATTCATATTTTAAAAGATTTCTGCCTACAATAACAGGAGTAAATGCCACATAAACCCCTGTCCTGCTCCCATCAGAGACAATGGGAATTAAGCCACTAACTTCAAAGAGCAGTGCTCTCCCTGTAGAGTGTATTTCATGCTTCTGCAGTCTTGGCTAGATTAGTGCAAATTAAACATTGGGTTAAGTTGCCAGAACCCATAAGCGCTCCATTAGGCTCTGGAGGATTTGGCTAATTTTAGTCAAATACTTACCTATTTTACAGAAGACATGCAAAATTCCTCCATGGGCTAAGCCCACTGAGCTCGAGACAATGCCACTAATGAACTTGGCCTTACAGCTCCTGCCTCTGCATTTATGCAGGGCTTAGAATGCACTGCAGGTTTATGCACTTTATCAAACCTTAAGAAACAACTATTTTACACCAGAGCATACAAAGTAATTTAATAGGAGTTGTAAACAAGGAGCTTTCACGAGTGCTAAGGGATGGAATCATCAAATGATATTCTGAGTGCACAGGAGGCCTCCCTTGCCTGCAGGGCCATCATGGATAGGGCTGCAGCAGCCTCCTTCCAGTGCTGCTCACTGCCCTACATCCTCTGAGTGGCAAACTGCCCCAGGGAGCTACAAGCTACATTTTTCAATCATCTCTGCTTTATGTTAAATACACTTACAAGCAGCCAAGTAGCATCCCCAGAGGGTCTTACTACGACAGAGGGATGTTAACAATATACTTCTGCCTTCTTTTTCTACCTTCTTTTTTTTTTTTCCCCCAAATATGCTTCACTTATAGCCATCCCTGAATATTCTCCTAATTAGTGAGGAGGTCTTGAGTTTAGATTCACAGACTGCAGAGATAGACCTAAGCTGTCATTTCCAGGCTGAATGGGGTATGATTTTATGGCCAACCTGGACAAAGCCTGGCCTGATTTTCAAGCCTCATTTCTTCCCTGGCTGAGCCTGGTCTCCTGGCCAACTCCAGGGAATCCCATCACTGCTGTGTGCCTCTGTTCCCATCTATCCAGGGTGGACCTGCAAAGGGTTCTGACATCTGATGGGAAGCATCAGAGCTCATTTCCAGGTTTGTACAATGGCTGGAACCAATGCTTTTGCAATCCCTGCCAGGACTTCTGGGTGTTCATATAGATACAAATATCAGACTAATTAGTCATTTTTAAACTTATGACTCAGGCATTTACTAAAAGCATGTGTTCAGATAAAGGTGTTCAGTGCAAAAAACGATACAACAACATCCTTTGGGAAGGCAGAAAAGGTCAAGCACAGTGCTGCTCTGCTGAAGAAGTAATACACAGAATTTGTATGTGGATACTTGACCACTCAAGCATCTAATTGCCAGTGGGATGTCTTGCTGTACACATCTTCTGAGGTACTTTAATTATGCAAACACACCTTGTTGTCACACAGATATAAATAATGTTTAAGGCTCATGTTTCTTTGAAGTATCTGCTATGGGGATTATGTGGGGTTTTTTTCGTTGTGATTCCCCTTTGGGAACAATACCATGTAAGAAACAACACAGCACATCAGCATGGACTTTTTTTGCAGGTGGGTTTCCCCCCCTCCAATTATTTTTAAAAAGCTTCTGTCACTATTTCTGACTCTTGTTGCAAAATTGGGTACTTCAGCAAATTGCTCAGTTGACAAAAGGGAAAAAAATATTTGCTTCAAAACAAACAATTATGATGACTTTGAAGCATAGCATGGAATGTCTCATTGATTTTGTCCCAGAGGACTGGTGTAAAGAATGAATAACCAAAGATGCAACGAAGCACATAATTTTGGTGCATGCACCATTACTTGTGCAGCATTGTTTTAAATCCATTTGCTCACCTTTGCCCTCTGTGATCAGTGGCTATCAACAGGGGAAACACACACGGGTAATCTAAATACTTGATTGCTTGAAAGAGAAAAAAATTCTTCCTATTCAAAGATGAAGTGGCTGAGCAGGAAAATGCACTATTCCTTTCCCACAGTCT
The DNA here is from genome assembly GCA_013398175.1 of Climacteris rufus. Classification (NCBI taxonomy): domain Eukaryota; kingdom Metazoa; phylum Chordata; class Aves; order Passeriformes; family Climacteridae; genus Climacteris; species Climacteris rufus. The sequence goes on from VZRZ01003265.1 coordinate 2,153,963, forward strand.
CTAAGTGTAGCATTAGAGACAAAGATTATAATTTCAACCTGTGGTGCTTGAATTCCTGGCCACAAGAATTCAGCATTTGTTTTTCTCCTGGAGAATAAACTTTACATTTATGGTCTGATTAGACCATAGAACTTGTACCAAGAAGCATTTTCCCCTTTTCTGCTCCTTATATTAATAATGCTAAGTGCACTCTTAAAGGCCATTGTGCAAAAAGCACAGGCAAAGCCCAGTTCTGAAGACAGCCACTCACTTGGGTGCATTTTGTTCACACAACCGATGCATTCAAGAATTAGGACTTTTGAGTGTTAAAGGCAGAAAAGGGAGCAGTACATGATCAATTGTAGCAAATGTTCTGCAATCATTTCTTCAAACACAAGTGATGCAGTATTTTGTCCCTGAGATGAAATATCAATTCCCTACTAGGTTAGGAAAAAACTCAGTACAGCTGTTGTGCTACCTTTGGATATGGCTCTTTTCTAACAGATCGACTTATCTTCAGCCAAGGTATTTGCTTCTGTGATGGAGAAGCTGTGTCCTCAAGGCTTCCTTTCAGCAAAGAAAATTTAAATTCCTTTAAAAAATGACGTTATTCAGATGGCAAAAAAAAGTAGTTGAAAACAATCAAACAGGTGCTGTCAATCTGAAAGTTTGATTCCTAATAGACTTGGAACTGCAATTCTCTTATTCATATTTCTCTCTGTAGATATGTCTGAAATCAGTTTCCGCCACTGAAGTGGAACAGATAATTTATTGTCATGGGTTTCTCAGCATCTTTTCAGTGCTCAAATATTTCTACATGTATTTCCACTTAGCTTCCCTGCTTTGGGATTATCATACCTCTGTGAGTCAAGCCTCAGACTCTTGGATGCAGTGATCAGATCCATTCTTTGACTAGAAGGAATCTGTTGAGTGACTGCAGCTCTTCTTTTACTCCAAAGATTCAGCCATCCTGTGCCATAGCCCCTGCCAGACTCAGTGGGAAATACTATTTTTGTATTACAACTCATACAAATACAACAGAGCCAAGACCATCCCATGAGGGAATGCACCATTTATGGGGTTTTGTTGCCTAAATACTCTGGAAGATTTCAGGCTCTCTGTTTTCATGTTTCTGGATTCCTGGTTGTTCTGTACAACTACATTAACTGTGCAGGGAAAATAACCATTTACTGGGGGAGTAACTTGACAGTTTTGTTTACAGAGCTGCAGACTGACAGTAGATATATCTATTCAGCTCTGCTGGGCAGCAGGGTTCAGCAGTGAGCTAAATTAGCCCACAACGTTATTCTACCCAGGTTTTCCAACAACCAGAGCAGCCTGCTGTAAGGCTAACACACACTCACACAGAGAATTCAAAGCAGAAAGGTGAAATTTCAGCACCTTTTTTTTTTTTTTTTCCCTGGGTTGATTATTCCTCCAATATTCCAGATTTTGCTCTATGGCAATCAAACCACAGCACCCCATTCCATGCCCAAATCTACCTGTCCTTGTCTCCACGGGTTTATACGAGCTTCTATAATGAATGAGAATGAAAAAGAAATAATAAATAAGACTGTGTAGCTCAGCAGTATGCAAGACTGATAGTTCAAAATAACTGTAATAAGTATTTGTAAAAATGTAATAACTCAAGTGTATAAATGAAGGGAATTAAATGCCATGGTACATTTACATAAAACAATGTTTAAAGCAGAAATTGGAATAAATATAATATAGATAAGTAGTAATCCTCTGCCTTCTTAACTAGGCCGTTAATAAAAATTTTCAAGGACAGACTGCAAAATATCTTTAAAAATGGAAGGTCATATTAGAGTCTAGAAAAGACTGATCCAGGAAAAACAAAGAGCTGAGCCTGGCTTTGCCTCTAGCTCTGCATCCTGCATCCAGTGGCTCCTACTGGAAGCCTATCTTTCCTAGGAGTCACTATATCCTCAGACATAATGATGATATCCATTTACTGTGGTCTTTTTTTCTTCCAGCATTTTCAGGTTTATTTTTTTTAATCTAACATTCACTGTGGAACAGCATAAAATATTTGGCCATTGGTTTTTCTTTTTAAGAGTGCAGCAGAAAAGGCTTTAGAAATAGAAAGAAAATAAGCTATTCAGTTTGGTCCTTTGAAATTAAGCCACTTGCAATTCATAAAGAAGCTATTGGAGATGACATAGCTGACATTTTTTGCCTTGTATAAAGCTGCAAAGATAGCTGCTTTACAAAGACAATAATTCCTAAGAGTGGGAGCATTATTAGGTTTTCTCTGCTGATCTTCAAGGTGTAAATGACAGGTAACTTAAATACCCTGCCAAGTGCAAAATTTCTTTGCAAAACATCTCAAAAATACGATTTCCTGTTTTATATAAGACTTCATAATCCATATTATTTTTAATCCTCTAACGCTTATTCTTCTGCTTTCTCTATACCTGCTGGATTTCTTGTGAGCAGTGCATATGGCTTTAAGTATTAAAAAAGTAAATGGTGTCTTGAATAGCAGAATTAAATTCAGAATCAACCTGCACTGATAGGAAATCACCTCTAAAATATATTCCTGCAGGCAGTTGTTCTGCTAATTCCTGGGTACAGACAAATATCGATCTAATCCCAAAAGTAACAACTGTCAGTAGAGTGAGTTTTCTGTGACCCACATCGTGTCTCTGTAACTCTGACAAGATAGCAGAAGAGTTCTCCAGCAGGGAACAGAATCATGCTACTGTTTTCTGACATTCCCTTTGATTTTTTCCTGCCAGCCTTGTTGATCAGCAGGTGAGTATTAATATAAACCACCCAGCTGAAACAGGTTCAGCATCTCAACATGAAGACAGATGGGGGAAGAGAGAGTGGGTCAGATGACTTGAATTTTTTTCTGATGGGAAATCTCTTCAGGCATAAAGGATGACTCCATGTTCTCTCCTTGTATAACACTGGTCACAACGACAGATTTCAGGCAGCACCAAACATACATTTATCAAACAAACCCTTTGCCAGTGCACTGATCTGGTCTGGGATTAGGGTGCTCAGCTAAAGGTAGGGCAAACAGAATGAGCACTTGGTACTTCCATCCTGTCTAAGCAGCGTTTGGATCAGCTTCCCAGAGCAAATAACCCAGCCTGGAGGGTCCCAAGGTGCTGTCACCAGGATAGTCTGAACACAGGACTGTTTGATTAGGCAGATGAGGAAGAACTAACCTGAAGAACTGGCTTTTTGGAGTATCTGAATTCACATCTGAGTCTGTCTGAAAGGAAAATCTTCCCAGATGAGAATGAGATGAGGAGGAAGGACATTCCACACCTCTTAACTTCATGGATCTGTGAAGGCAGGACCTCAGGCTTCTTCTGCAGCCAGCAGAGACTCCAGAAGAAAAGGAATTGTCACTTGTCAAGCAATCTCAGGAGCCAACCAGGGCACCTGCAAACACAAACTCAGCTGTGTAAATCTGCCTCTTGTCTCCCCTGTGCCCACAGAACAAGGGCACAAAGGCATCCACTTTGGGATCAAATCCATGAAAGCTCTCTGTGCTCTTTGAAATTCACCAGCCGGATGGAAGTTCAAACAGAGTCAAGCATTGAGTGACATCATCTCACTTTGGATGCAATATGAGGTGAAATTGAATCTTTCCCATGGTAACACTTTTAATCACACCAGGAACCTTGTCTGTGGCTGTGGCACTGATGGGACAGTGGGTAACAGCACTGAGAAGGGCTCTGGTGCATTCTCAGAGAAACTGCCAGATTCAGGATTTCTTATTATTTCCCCATGCTTCACTCAATGAGATGTACTGATTTACAAGGAAGTTTAGGACTTGAGGGAGAGGGATCAATAGCTTTTTAGTGAATACTAAATGCTATTTCTGACAACTCAGAATATAAAAGAAGCCCATGCTGCCCAGCTCTCACAGCCAGAGTGAGAGGAGCAAAGCTCATTGCCTTGAAAGATGGAAAACTGATGGCAGAATTCCATTTGTATTTTCCCAGTCCTGTGACCCAATGGTTGGACTGGGTGATTATCCACCACTGGACAAAATGCAGGAAGACTGGACATTCTGCTGGACAAGTCACAGCTCTATTTAGGTCTGATCTGTGTGTTCTGGGATTCCCCAGGCAGGCTCAGGGAGCATTATTAAGCTGCACACAGTAAGTCAGGACACACACAATCAGACTGGAGCTTCTGGGAAGGAGCTCATTGCCCAGGCAACAACTCAGTGCCTTTGCAAAGCACAGCCAGGCTGTGTGCAAGTGGAAGTTTTGAGATGCATCAGATTTAGTGTGTGCACATGAATAGCCTGGTGCAGCCTGGGTGCACAATCTCACAGTTCCTAGATAAAAATGAGGGTTTCTGCAGCCACACTGCAGATTTCAATTATGCCTTGGGTCGGTCTGGTGCTCTGCAGGAGTATATGACCTGCTTTACAAGTACTTCATGCTGTACAGCAAATTCTTGGTAGCCCAACACACTTCGGACCAAGTGAATCAGACCATAGATTTGATTTATGAATGAGATGTAGAAATGCTGCACCAAATGCCTGCTAGGAATACAGTGCTGTGAGGAGATCTGTTTAAAAACAGTTTTGTTTCACTCAAAAAGGCTACATCCTCCTTACATATACAGAATTCATGTTCTCCAAAGGAATAAAGGAAGGAAACAAACTCAGTTTTCCCTTCCTGGGTGCAGAGATATTAATTAAAATAGATTAATTTAATTAACAAGAGCCACATCTTCCTTAGGAGAATTCGAGCAGCATTCCCAAGTAGCTTGTGATTCAGTGAAAACTTGTTTGGCAAATAAAAAAATTGAATTGAAGTGATAGATAGTAAAAGGGGAAAATATCTTGTTATAAAAAAGGGAATTATTTGCACTTAAGCCCATCTGTTTCTTGTGCTCATGCAGTTTAGATTAAAGTAATTTATTTCTGCCTACTAATTAGGAATATTTATTACTGACTTCATACAATTTTGAATTGCAATGCTTACAATACTTATTTTAATATGGTATCAGCACAAATAAAGGATGACTCTTGAGAATCTCTGGAAAACAGGGAGTAACATCAAATCCTAATAAAAGTGGTGGCAGTTACCATGCTTGAGAGACACTCTCACAAAGTTGTAGAATCAGACTGTGTCAGCTGAACTCTTGTTCCTCAGTAAATTGCTAAGCCCAGTACACTGGGGAGAGCTAATCCAGCAATCATAGCTGGGAGATCAGACAAACAGCAAACCTGAAAATTCCTGCAAAGTTTGTTCCAAATGTATTAACAGTGAATGTAGGAATATTTATCCCTGACATCTAATTTGAAATGGGCAATTCAGCTGAAGACTATGCAGAAATGAAAAAGATAATCAAATATTCACCAAACTGCTATGCTGAGCTTTGGAAAAGAGCAATAATACACAAGTCTTTCTTTAGGGTTTCAAACCCACAACATTTTATGTGTGGAAAGCAGAGAGGAAAACAAATACTCAACTGGCATAAACTTTTTAGCAGCATTAGAGGTGTTTCAGCCATGTCTGCATGTGGTGCTTCTCATAGCTGTGACAAGCTCATTGATGGATAAGGAAAATAATCTCTTGCACTTCGATGGGGAGTCAGGTGGAAGTGACATCACCAGAGGGAAGTACACAAACAAAAAAGTTATAAATAATATCAGGCCTTTGGAGTAATTTTTCCTAACTCTTTCTGGCTCCTGGAGTCGAACAAAAAGGTATCTAGGCTCATTGAGTGAGGAACACAAAGGGAAGCCAAACAGTAAGACACAGATTTCAAAACAGAGCATGAACCCTGACCTGAGAGAAATAGAGAGGAGCAGTTAAAAAAATACAACATTACATGAGCTGAGATACAAAATAATATTCACAAAATAGTTCATTAGAACAAAATATTTGTGGACTGAAGTGTTATTTATATTACATCCTGTTACAAGCACTCACTGTCTGGTCTTCAAATGAAGATCAGATTTCCTATGATCTGTTAGATTTTAGGTGAAGAAAAAATTTTAAGCTTTTAAAAATAAGTAAAGGAGCAGTAAATAATGCAGATTAGCATTTTTTTTTTTTTTGGTCAATACTCACGTTTTATAAAAATTCTCTCTCTGTTAGTTTCCCTATTTCTATATGGGATTTAAATGAGCCATTTACTATTGGCAATATGTCATTAGCATCATCCTAATCATTCTCATCTAATCTCATCTAATCCTCTAAGGACTTTTTCCTCAGGAGTAATTGCAAGTCTCATTCCACTAAGTGGAAATACTGAATCAGGATAGACTGTTATCCTACAGCCCTCCAAATAACTCTTGCATCATTTCTTTTTTAATTAGGCTTATCTTAAACAAATATCCCTGTTTATAGAAATTCATGTACACAACCTCTACAAATTACTAAACAAGATGCTTATTAGAGGCACAATTACCTTTATTAAAATAAACAGCTATTTTCTGTGGTGTCCTTCAAAGAGAGAGAGCTGGTGTCATTTGTCACCAAACCTGTATAGCCTAGAAAGTATTTTTTAACCATGTTTTGTTTTCTCAAATATAAAAGGTAATCTGCAGGTATTATTCTCGATGTTGAAGAGCATCACTTTGCAATGTAAGCAATGAACAGACTGGCAGAAAAATGCATTTTGGTCAGATTCATAAGTGGCCATGCAGAGTGGACATCAGTATTTACAACTGTGGGACAATCTCACCGAAATTCAGGGACTGAGGAGCAGAGTGGGTCAGAGTAGAAACTGGAGGAAATCTCAGAGCAACCTGATGGAAATTTTAGATCTGAAAGCTGCCTTGCTGAGGGACCCTTCAGAAAGTGCAATTTGCAGTGCAACATCAGGGAAGGGGAAGCAGAGCAGAGCAGAATCTACACTCAGATTTCACACATAAAGCACTTCATGTACATTCATCTTATTTACCCTGTGCTGAGAGTGTTCCAGGATCCCTGAAGAAACCAGGGGATTTCGGAATTGCGGTTGTAGCCATCCCCAGAACAGGTGTCATGAAACACTTTCTGAAAATGATCTTCCCAACCAGAACCCTCTGCACGTGTTGCTTCTCACGGTAACTCCACACGAGCCCTCGCTGAGCAGGCTCAGACAGAGTGCAGGGCTTCACACGTTACTGGGATCTTCCACTGAAAAGCATGAGATAGGTGCTCATGTTTTGGCTGTTAACAAAGGAGTATGGAAAAAGTGTGGTATTTTATGGTAAAACACCTACTCCTAACCACATGCAAGGTTTATCCAGGGACACATTTACATGAAGAGCACTCTCAGGCAGTTTCCACATGGTGCTGTCTGGGTTAACTGAAAACTGTGTGAGAATGATTCCAGTGCAGCTTAAATCAACCACAACTGACAGAGTGAGCTCCCAAGCACTCACCCAAGCACACTTCCAACCAGTCTGCACACAGCAGAGCTTTTCTGATGCAAGCAGTTACTTTGTAGATGAGATAAAAAAGTTTTTTAAAAAAGGCAAATGATAGCTTCACTAAGTGTCCCACATGCCTTCAAAGAGCTTCTCATTGCAGTGCCTGCATTCCCCCTCCTAAAGGTTGCTGGAGCTGTGCTCATAAGAAAGTCTTTGCCCATTGTGACACAGATACTTGCTTTGAACCTACTCCCTGTAAATCGTGGAAATGAAGGTGTGAGCCTTCTGACCACACCTTGACATGGTCTCCATACTGAATTTCTACAAAACCCTTCCTAGCTATGAAATTAGCACTCCCTGCTCCCCTGACATCCTGTTGAACATCTGTTTTCCAGTCTGGACAGAGGCTGTCAAATCCCAGTTCATTTGCTTTGGGGCTGTTTGTGTCTGGTCTCTCCACATAGGATGAATAACCTTCACTCAACTACTTCAGCTATGAAACACAAGCCAGAGACCCCTTTGATTTCACAGTATATCTGGAAATTTCCACTTTATGGGTAAGAGATCTTGAATTTATAACATAATCTTCTTGCCTTAGAAAGAGCGTGTTCTGCTATAGTTTTGACCATCAGACAAGTCCTATTACCAGAGAAGAGGGATTTTCCAGGCAGGTCCTTAATGAGGGGCAGAGACAGAGCTCTTGTGGTTAGCTTGACTGATTTGGTCCTTGTTCCATACCAAGAATGCAAGGAAGGGTCACTGCCTTGGCAAGCCTGCACCTAGCAGCACTTTCATCCAATGCTTTAGATATTTCTGTGCACATGGGGTGGCAGAGTGCAGGAGTGTTGTAAAGTGGATTTAATTACACACAGAGGTTTAAACTCCTCTCCCATTCAGGAACAAGACTTTCAGCTGACTCATGACATAACTGCCAAAGGCCATACAACAATTCAGCTGCAGAACCCTCCAGTCCAACAGCAAAGCCAATCTTCATCCTCTGCTTCAAATTGCAATGGCTACAGAACACTCTTGAAGGCAAAGAACCCATCTGCAGTTAACTGCAAACACTGATGTGCCCTGAGGAGGCATTCACAGACCCTCATTGTAGGTGAAACCCAAGAAACATATGTATCACTCCTTAAAACTATTGACTCCTACTTATTCCTCTATTTCTTTGTCCTAGAATATGACATTAAAGGAAAACTGCATAAGAATGTTGGCAATACTCAGGATAAATACTCAAGTCATAGAATCATAGAATGGTTTGGGTTGGAAGGAACCTTAAAATTCACCTCATTCCACCCCTGCCATAGGCAGGGACACCTTCCACTATCCCAGGGTGCTCCAAGCCCCATCCAACGTGGCCCTGGACACTTCCAGGGATGGGGCATCCGCAGCTTCTCTGGGCAGCCTGTGCCAGGGCCTCGTTACCTTCACAGGAAAGAATGTCTGAATCAAATCACTTCTGCAAATACTATAATGGTAAGGATGAAAAGACATAAAGATCTGATGACACAACAAGTAAAACGTTTGCTCAAGGAGGAAGGAGTGCTGATGATCCCACCTTTTAATGTCTATGAGTGGTTTTAACATCATCCTTGTCTCTACTCCTTTTAGCAAAGGCAATAATTTCCAAGCAATATTAAATGTTCATTTACTTCCCAGGAATATAACAGTGGCTGTACTGGGGTCAGAAGTGCATCTAATTCAGGATTCCAGCTTTGATGGATATATAAAAAAAGCACACAGTGATATTCCTCCAATACACTTCCCCAGCTGCAGGAAATTACAACTTGTATTAAAGTCCTAAGAGATCTTTCATAAAGGAGTTTGTCTAGATGCTCTTTTAACCCTCTTATAATTCTGTTGTGCAGAAATCAGTTCCAGAGTTTAATTAATCTGCTTTTGTGACAAAGAGTTTTATTATTGCTGTATTTGTTTTGGTTTTTTAAATTCCTACTATTGGATAATTCCATTTGATACTGACTTCTTTTATCATGATGAAGTGGATACCAGTTTCCAGTTCCTTCCTGAAAAACACTCACAGTTTCATCCCTGTCTTTATTGTATTCTGGTGTCAGTGTGTTTTCTCTGCTGAAATTATTAATCTATTTCACCTCTCCTAGGACACAAGGCATAGAGTTCTGTGTCACCCATCTCTGCACCTGTAGTTCTATTTTAGCCTTCCAGAGATAGGTAAACAAAGTGTATTGAGATGGAAACAGACCTTTCCTCTCGATCAACCAGAGGGTGCTTTTTCCTTAACTCCACACTTGCAAAGGTAGAATACAAGTCAATCTGGCCATTTCATTTCAGTGCCTTCAAAGGGATGGATTTGATCAACATTTTGAAAATGTGTTTCCTAAGCTCGGAGAAATCTGCTAAGAACCCTTGAACTGCATTACCTTGAGAAAAGCCAGCATATCCCAGGATCAGGCTGTAAAACGTTATCTACATCCAGTTACAATGACCCTTTTATTACACTGCCTTTAGATTTAGAAAAAAAAACAAAATAGAGCCCTGGAGAGTTAATATTTTCAAAACCAGCCCCAGTTGAAGACAATCAGTGCAGCTTTTGATAAAACTGATCAAAGGACAATTCTTGACAGCTCAGAAACATGAAATGCTATTACTCGGCCTCTTTTAGTTCTGCTCTTTCTTCTCAGACGGCCAGTATTTGTTTTGCTTAGTAGCAAACATTATTCCTGTGGCGTTTAACTTTTACACAGGAGCCTTCCTTTCATTACACCAGAGTAAAAGCAATGTGAGATTAGCAAGAGGTTCTTTGTCTTCTGCTAGAGTAAAACCTTTTTGTAATTTATCTTTCTTTTCTCTCTCTCTCTTTTACCTCTTGGTCACAATTTACACATCAGTGTCTTCTGCTATTGTCTTTATATTGGATGAGAATCCCCTTAAAATATTCCCACAGAGTTGCTATTTCTCCTCTTTTCATTACTTAAAATTGAAAGTGGTTAAGATAATGTATTTGGCATCAGATTTACAAGGAAAGAAAAGAAAAGAAATAGGAAAAAAAGGCACGGGGTGAATTGCTATGATCATCTCAAGGACAGTTTGTGTTGGGGCACCAAGGCCCGGGGAAGAGGGCAAATTTATGATCCCTTTTCAATTGTGGTACTAATCAAGGGATATATAGGTCCCTGCAGACAACTAACCTGGAGCAACTTAAAACTGCTTCCCTTTAGTCTTAGTACAAAAGCTGCAGGGCGTGTGTCTCAACTCCCTGCCCTCTCACAGGAGAGGATATGTCATTTGGCCATCTAACCCTTCAGGAAGGCCCACAGGATTTTAATCTCTCTTTCATAATCTCTAATTAGTCACCTCTCTCAGCACCTCTCATGCCATTTGAAATCAGGCTGCTTTGCAGATACTGGCATAGAGATTAAACCAAGCATTCAGTTGGCAGCAGTCCACAGGCAGTGTAAAAAGCTTTTTGGGCACAGTTTCTGCTCTCTTACACCAGTGAAAAACTACAGGAAGTCTGAAGATCTCAGTGTCAAACGTTTCTCTTTACTCAAGAATGCTGAGGCTGTAAAGCACAATGCAGCCCTAATTCCTGTAAACCAAAAGTTGACGTAACTAATACAGAAATGCTTAACTGAAGGACCAGCTAATAGAGGTAATTTCTAGTCTATCAGATCCTTATATTAGTTATTGCCCTCAGTTTAGTTTAGAATTGTTTTTTAAGCTTCTCTATTTAAGTTAGTAACTTTAAAATGCAAGTTTCTGCATTCTGAATTCATTGCTTCTTATTGAGCATTTGGGGCATAAAGAAGCAGCATTATCTCCTCATTTTAGTTTAGAATAGGTTGCAAAAATACCTTACAGATTCTCTGTTGTTCACAGTGAGGACCTGAAAAAGCCACCAAGACCTTTCTGCTCCCCAGTTTCCCCATTCATGTAATGGAGTTGAAAGTCTTCCCCACCTGGGATGCTGTGCATAGACCAGCTGCTGTTTGGGCTTTGGTTTCAAGAGGAAAAATATTTTCCAAATACCAAACACAATCATTCATGAACATTCATTCCCCGGGCAACACATCTGTGAAAGCTCTTTAGGTAACACCCTGCCTCTGAACACATTTACAGAGGGCCTGACTGGGCACATTTCCTACACAAATGCTATTTATTTGTTTGGTTTTGGCAAGTAGCTGTTTCTGCTTACACCCCAAAGGGATGCAAGTCATAGTTCTGACTGATTGGTGGAAAACCATCAGTGTCAGTGGCATCCCTGAGAAAAATATCTTCCCTTTTCCAGGAAAAGGGCAGGTCTACCTAGCAGGCAGTGTGTTCTCCCCAGAGCCAAGGACGTGGAGAACAGTGCAAGACCTCATTTTCATTTTTCTTAAAAACTGATCCAAAAGAAAAAATCTTCCAATGTTTTTAAATGATTGTTTTTTTTTTTTTTCTATTGGAAGTAGCATTTTTCATTAAAAATGCTTTTTGGCAGCACTGTATCTTTCAATTGGAAAGCTTTCCACATGAAAAATCTCAGACAAGTCTGAGGTAACAAATGCTGCACTGGTACCTTTCATGTGAGATACAGGGTGATTTCATGACCAGCAGTACAGGGGGTTACTTTTCTACCAGAGTAGTCAGTTTTGTATAATGTCCATGATTAAGCTGTGTGCTCGAGCACATCCCAATTTCAGCATGTAAGGATGTGTGGATTCATTCCCTGCACATGCTTTCTAAAGAAATACCATGCTCAGGAGGAAACAAGGAATGAGCTCTTTTGGTGACCTGTCAGCAATAGCCAAAAGGGGCCTTTACAAACTAGGAATAAGCTTCTAGCTGGGTTTAGTCCTACAGAGTTACCTTTTGTACATTTCAGACAACTGAAAAACATGATCCAAGGAAACTGCTCTAGACCCAAAAAGGACTTGAATTCATATGAATTACAGTAGGTCCAGTTTCTGTGCTCATATGCTGGAAAACAATGCAACATAGCAGGGGGTCCAGGAACTTCTCTGACTCCAGGTGTTTGTGGTTTTGGTTTTTTTTACAAAGGATCTTTTAGGCTGTCCCCACAACTTCTGTGCCACTAAGTGTGTAGAAACACTGAAGAGCATCCCACTGACACTGGTGGGACCTGGATCAGGCTCTGAGGGTTATTGCTTTTCATAGGAGGTTGTCATTACAAGCCAATTAATTTACAAAATGAATGGATTTAGATGTCCTTTTCTCCCTCTTAAAACAGAATAATCCTATCGACCTATGAGTTTTTATTTCCTACCAGAATCACCAAAATGGATTAGACTCTATTTGCCTTCTACTGTACCTGGCATTTGAACAAATCCCGTCTTAATTCCTTTCTTACTTTAGTAGAGGCTTTGGCAATTAGATTTATAGGCCATCTCCACACTGGCATTTAAAGTCCCTTAGTATTAAAAAAAAAAACAAAAAACAAAAAAAAAACCACCCATTTCTTCCTTACTTCATCTTTAACATTGAATAAACTTTTACCATTCAATAAACTTAATGACATGATGCAGAAATGTAGATCCAAAAAGGAACATTTCATTCTGCAGAAACTAAATAAAACATGGAGAGTGAGAGAGCAATTTAATTACATGCAAGTCAACATACTTCTAACGTCGTGCTTAAAAACTATTGGTGTCTTCATTTGTCATGCACATATTTATCCATACTGTAGGCTGTACATTACTCTAATTATTCTGTTTACTACAAACACTGCCTATACATCACATTGTATCCTCTGACTAAGCTTAGGAAGCAAGGACTTAAATTTACCTGCTACAATTTTCGGGAAGGCTCAGAACATTTTCAATTTATCTCTATGACCAAGGAATAAATATTTCTTATAATTTTTACCCCTTCCGCCAACATCCTCCTAACATTATCTCTGCCTTGCCAGCTGTCAGCCTCATTCCAAACTCTTCATGTGCAGCAGTCTCTCTTGCTGCTGGAAAGCCCCCAACCTCCTCCCCAGCTGCCCAAGTGCTGGCGCCCTTTAGCATCAGCCTTCTCAAAGCTTGCTCCTCTTGCCCTTCCTGCAACCTCCATGATTTAGAAGTCTGTTTCTCAGTGGAAGTGCCATTTTTGTGTAATCATTGGTTTAATCCCTTTAAGAGTCTGCAATCTCTTCACTGGCTAGGTATTGAACATCTCTGTGAAAAAGTCAGATTTTCAGATCCACTTTCCCTCTCTAATCTATAGCTGTTAAAGACATTCACTGCTTTGCTTTTCAGGCTCGTGCTTTTCTCAGACCAGAAATTGATGGAGGTGGCCTCTTCTATTTTTCACTTCTCCTGAGCATTGACTTTTTCTGATAAGGCTGGCTCTCCTCACTAACCCAGGGGGTTGCATAGTCCTGTCACCCAGGTAAAGCCTAATCCTTCCCCTTTTGTGCAGCCAAGACTATTAGATTTTTAGCTGATTTAAACCTGCATTGTTCCACTGAAGGTGAGTCCATGCACTGGAGAGGTGTTTGTGCTTCACTGCTGTCAAGACGAGTTTGGGTGGAGAAGGCTTGGGGGAATAAATGTACAGAGCCCCCTCTTTTAGGCATTTTAATAATCAGGCAAATAATTCATTTGCTGAAATGATTGTGACAGTTAAAGGTGTTGTTGAGACTGACTTTCGGAGGTCATTTTTGTTTCAACTGCATTTATTGGGTTTTTGGGCTCACTTTCAATGGATGCCCTGAGAGCATGAGCTTTACTTAATACCAGTACTAATAAAATGTGATATTAAGTTAAAATATTCATATTCCCCCAAAGCAAAACCTGGGCTGCACATCTGATCACAGTCTATACAATACTGGGTGATTTGTTAAATCACCAGTCTAGAAGCAGCACTTGGGCTCTGTGCTTAATGCAATCAGACTCACATTGTCCAATTGCACTGATATTTAATTCTGTCCTAAAATACCAGGACTATGTATTTTAGTGGAGCATTTGCACAATGTGATGTTATAAAATAACTGCAGAACCTCATAAGGCAACACCATTTGACTTTGCCAAAAATATTTCTCTGTTGATAGTGGCTGGTGCAGTTTTCTGTCAGGGTGGTGGGCTCCAGTGGCTCACTGAGGTATAAGACAAATACCAAACTTAGAGGAAGACTAATCTGTCTAACAGGCACCTGATATATTGGCCCAGCCATTTCATAGAAGTTCTTCCAGTGCAGGAAAGTTTGGGGGTTTTTCCCTCCAACACTCCCATCTTTAAATGACTTTGAGTTGCTTTAGTTCAGGTGACCCCCAAGTTCCACTTCTGTTCAGTGTTAGTGAGAACGTAGTGAAGCTCAGGAGCCACCCAAACCTCGACAAAAACCTGCTTGCCCCTGTAACATCTTGGTCACTGTTTTAAACCCAAAGATTTCATGTAAATTGCTTTCCAATCTAGATCCTTGAGACTAAAATCAGGTTAGAAGGATGTAATTAATCAATGCTTCATACACCCAGTTTCAGATATTCACAACAGGCCATTTATAGATAGCAAAGCACAAAAGATGAGGGAAAAGACACTGGAATGTCTATGGGATGCTCACAGATATTTCAAGCAAAATAAGGGTAAAAGTGATTATGCCAATGACTTATAGCTAATTTTGGTTCAATTCCTCTCATAAATCATAAGGACTTTGCTGGATAATTTTTCTAAGGAGAATGAACCACTGGTATGACATAGTCCTTCCATGATATTTGCTAATACTCTTCTCTGTCAAACTGTGAAGTTAAGTGTTTTCATTGTTGAACTAAAGAGGCTTAACATTAAAAACTTATGGAAATGGCTTTAATACTGAGAATTACTTCTAGAATTCTTTTGAAATGCAATATCCCCAGGTACTTTATAAAAAAACTAGACTCTATTTTCAATAGCTTTTGCTGAGTTTTTATCTGTATTCATCCTCCAGAATGTGCCATTATAAATAATTAATCAATCAGCATCTGCTCTGCTCACAAAACACTTATATCTCAAAATTGACTGTTGGCCTGATTCTGCACCTCTGAAGAGGCTGAAAACTTTGCTTCTGGCTACTATCAGAAGAGGATAAAGCACTTAGCAACAATTCCCAGCACAGCCTTTGGGCCCGTGTGTACAGGCACACAGCAGCAGTCTGACCCAAGCCAATGGAATCACTCTGCAGGCTGGGACTGCAATGAAAATGTCACTTTAAAAGGTGTGGTTTTCAGCCATGTGCGCTACTTGTATAAGTATAAATATAAATGTCAGGGAAATGGGTTGAGAGTATTTCGGATTAGTCTCAGTTTGAGACTTCTGGTTACACCCTCAAGCTGTCCTTCCCCTGGCTTGGGCACACTGGGGGCAAAACAATGTCATCCATGTGGCCCTGCAGGGCCTGTGCTTCCCAGGGATGGCACCTCTGTACTCAACTCTTCCTTGAGGGCCACCGTGCCTGGATGAACACTAATCACACATCTGCCTCATCCTGACTCCTTTGCCATTGATGAAGTTGGAGCAAAGCACAATCATCAAATAACCATGAGCCAGTAAACACTAATAAAATGTCCTGTACCAAATCTTGCCTCTTTCCTGTCTCTTCAATGCCTCATCCATTCATTTAGACATTCTGTCTTTACACTCCAAGTGAAGTTAAACATCCTCTAAAACACAGATGGTTTCTACAGTCTGTCAGGGGGAAAAAAAAAAAAAAGAAAAAAGAAAATCCAGTAGCAATGCTGACTGCATTTGATTAGCTGATAGAGTAGCTGATAGAGTAGAAAATAGCACAGCCTCTGGACAGCGTAGCTATCCTGGATATGTAAAAGCCATAAGAAAGTCATGTAGCATTGTGTGACAGTGAACATGTAGAGCCCAAACCAATCTTCAAAGACAGCAAAACGTGAAGAGTATGAGAGTGGCCAGACACTGCCTTATAGGCATTTTCCCCCCAGTTATTGTTTACTTTAGTTAGATTTTGTCACCTTCAATGGTCTGCCAAGCCACATCTACCATACATCTCACTTAGGGAAATGTTTTTACCTGTTTTTACAGAGTTATATTATTTTCTTTCAAGAAAACACTAGCATGGCATTGACCTGATTATAAGATTTGCTGCATCCAGGTGGCTCAAAATCCATAGGATTCTTTGATTGTTACATTCTTAAATTCATAGGATTCTTCAATATAGAATGTGGAAAAGGAAGTTTAGGATTTTGAGTGGACTTTGGTTTTTAGACTGAAGATGGTGTGACTGGTTTTACACAAATAAGAAGAAACAGATTTCTTCCTTAACTCCTTATATAACACCGCCAGATTTGGGAAATTAAAGCCACAGGTAGCACAGTCTCTTTCTGTCTCACTTTGTCACCTGACAAAGCCTTTTTCTGGGTTACATTAGGAACTAACACTTCGCTTGATTCACATTCTCCTTTATCACTCTTTATTCTTACCCCCTCTCTACTGTTCATGATTGTCCAGAAATCTTACTTTGTCAGTGAACACAAGGAATCTTACATTTCAAACAGTTCCACTTTCAAAAAAAAACCCTGCTACTTTCATCACTTACTCAGCAACAACTAATACACAACTTTGGAATTTATATAGGCAGGAGCTTTGGAACTAAGACTACTGCAAAGACATTGCACATTTCTTATCGTTATGCCCCTCATTTTGCTAGTTAGTCACATATTTAATGGCAGCAGGGATCTCTTCAGAATTGCCTTTGCTTATTTTGCTTTGTGCAAGATACTGCATGATCATTATTCAGGGTTGTAAATAATTCCTAATTACATCTCAAGGGGTCCATTTTGCCTACCTAATTCTTGAAGAAACTACTCTCTTCTGTTTATACAAGCTTGGGCCATATATTTAAGCTGTGATGGTACAAGCATTTACCTGTGCAGGAACATCTCAGAGGGGGACTGCTCCTGTTTTTGCATGGCTCACCTGCACAAGAACACTGGGAATGAAGCTATGGGTATGAAGGTTTCTATCCTTCACAAAAAAAAAAAAAAAAAAGGAGTTTAAAAATTATTTTGCCTTCAGCACATAATGCTCACAACGAAGAACATGTGGTTAATGAACAAAAGCCTTTTACTTTTTCCCTTTAACTCAGGCTGTCACTATTTTCATGTTTATTTGCCAGATGCATCCCAGCTGCTAATTAAGCTTGAACAAATTAAGGTGAATTGAATCTTGCCTGAGCATCTGCTGTTCTCCTATTAGTATGGCAGGCAATGAAAGGAAGATGATGCTACATCTTTAAAAAGGCCATTTATACTTAAAATTACTTCTTACTATACACTAACAGAAAATGTTTTTTCATAACAAAGACTGTGTACATGACAATAAAATATGTTTTAGGATATGTCAGTGACTTGACCTGTATTATCGTTCTAGCCATTGTCTTGGTAGATTCTCATAATATGCAAAATTAAGACTAAAATTTTAATTTAAGTTCAGAAATGAAGAAAGAGCCAGGTATCAAACACTCTACAGGGTGAGTGCCTTGATCAGGAGGGATGAAGGTGTAACTTCAATTCCCCTCTGGTTTTTGGCAAATCTCCCAATAAATAAAAAAAACCCCAAAAAACTAAAACCAAGGTAGAGCCAGGCATTCTTCTGTGGGACTTCTTTCCTAGAGAAAGGAAATGGCTTTTGTGTCATTTGTGTCAAAACAGGCCCCCTGTGCAGCCCTTACAATGGGAGGTAGAACAAGATGTTTGATGAGGTCTGTCTGTGCCAAACACACAGGGACCGCATCAGGAGCTCCAGAGTCCTGTTTCTGTAAAATTGCAGTTAATATAGTTTAAAAAAAAAATTAAAAAACCAATATTAAAATAGTTATGAAAGGGAAGCAAAAAGTAAGTCATTTTGATCCTGGAGACTCTTTAAGGTTGTTTTAGATGCAAAGAAAATCTCTTCATAAAAGAAATATAAAAATGATTAAAACTCTGCCTTGAGAAGGTGCAGAGTTTCCTTTTACACAATTTGTAGCAAGTCTTTAAAGTGATAAAATCTTGAATATTAGATGTGCATCCCTTAGGGCTTTCATTTCATTTTTATACTGAAAAAAAGGCTAATACAAGTTCACAGTAATCAGAAATTGTGATAATTGCCACTACAAAAATTCTTTGTAAAAAGTTGGTGCTGTCTTACCGAAAAGTTAGTGAAAATTCATCAGAGTTAATAAATTTACTTATTTCACAAGAGACAGCTGGGAAGTGAAGTTTATAAATGTGAATGTGTAGAAGTCAGACGCACAGTTCCTCAGCTGTAAGCATGATCCATGTAAGTTGGTAAATGGTGGATTGTGGCAATTAAAACTGAGGATGCACAGCAGTAAAACTGCTGAAATAATGTTTCTTGCTACAAGCCTTCCCACAGGAACATACTGTGGAAGGAAAATCTAACGGGCTCTATATCCCATAATGAATGTTCTTTTGCTTAACACCAAATGAGAGTCATAGAAGCATTTCCTGTCTAAAGATGATGAAGTGTTAATGCCTATTGAGCTAAAGAACAAAACAAGAGGTATTGATCCAAAATTGGACAAATGTGTTTGTTTTATTCAGCCTACCCGAATTTTGCCAGTTCATAATGGTAAACTCAGCACCATAAGAGTAGTTAATGATAAGGCTCTGGAGATCCTAATGATGCTTGGTTTGCTGTGAGAATTACCTGAAACACATTTATGTACCTGGATAAATTAATCTTCATCTCTAAATTCTGTCTAAGCAAAATAAACCAGGGAAATGGCTTTAATATGCATGATAAGGGAATCTTAAATATAGGCTGCAGGACTTAATTATTTCACCTGTACTTGAATCAAATAAGAACATTCCACCACATTGGAATCCTCCATTTTTTCCTCCACGTAAAACCCACTGAAAAGCTGATTGTTTTTCTCTTCCACGAGCAAATTTTGAATGGAATAAACATGAAAACAATCAAGTCAAAAATTATTCCCATTTTCTTTGAGTCAACTTCCATGAATTCTTTTTTGTAATTTAATTTTAAAGTTTTTTCAGAATGAATCTGACCATCTTCAACTACTCCATGCAGAATTACCTAAGAAACCTTCAGGATCCTTTCTTGGGACTATTTGTGTTGAACAAAACAATTGACAAAGGCAAGAGCAGCAAGACTTTGGTGAGACAAACAGGAGACAAAGAAAAGTACAGAATCTAGAGGCCTGGCTGCAAATGAGCAACACAGAATGACTGCATTTTGGATGTAAAATTTCAAATTTTGAGCTAGTCATTAATTCATGAATAATTCATAATTCACACTTCATAACTATGATGAATAATAATTACACATAAAATGGAAAGTGCAGGAAAAGAGATAACAATTGATATTGAAGAGATAACAATTGATATTGAGTTGATGAGAGATGAGAAATATTCAGCATCCTCCTTGCTGAGCAGCTAATCTCTAAATTATAACTTTTTTATGGCTGTCTCAAAAACAAAGCACATTTTCCACTAACACTCCAACGTTTTAATCAGAAGACATAGGCTCTTCATACCTGCCTTCTTCATGGACAGTCCTGCCTAAAAGGCAGCGTTTATGTGTGAAATCAAAGCTAGAAAAGAAAGAATTTAAATTCACAACAGAATAAAAGACATGGTTATTGTAGAAGCTTTATTGTCAGATGAAAGGAAGAAGATAGGACAGTGTAGGAGAGGAAAAGCCTTGTGCAGTTAAAGTTATGTGTATGGAATTATATCAGGGCAAAGATACCTGGAAGATCTGTACAATGGAGTGCTACAGAGAAATCTGCATGAGACTTCAATAAGTGAAGGATGATTTGTCACAGTCCTTTTTAGTTTAGCACAATATAAGAGGGGAAGTCAAACCCCTGCCAAGGTAAAGTTAGACTGAAGCCATCTAACTCATTCTAAAAGTCTGCAGTAATGCAGTTTTTACCACCTAAACCAATTCTGCTTATCCATCCTTATCATAAGTTTAACTAAAGTTTTAGTCCTTAGTGAAATTTATAGGAGTGTTTTCTTATTTGTCTGCCATAATCACAGAGAAGAGCTCAGAGTGATCTTTGGAGAGCAGTTGGAAAGGAGACTTCAGAGGAAGTCCAGATGAGATAGAATAATTACCCTTGCTTTAAAAAAAAATGCTAGAAAATTACTCTGTGTTAGAAAAACTACAGCAAAAGTGAAAACTGGTGACTACAGGGAATTAATTTAGTAATGGGGAGCTCAGCCAAACTCAGGCATTTGGATGCCTTACTGGATTACAGGTAAAGATGGGCTCTTCAGAGCTACTGGAATCCCTGGGACAGCTTCAGATTGAGTTCTGAGCCTCAGAGAGGAGGTCTGGGCATGACAGCAGTCCTTGCAAATGGCAAAGTGGCAATTATTTCTTGACACTCTCTAGATATATCATCACACACACAAGAAGGGACAAAATGTAGAACTTAAGAATTAATGAAAGATGCTAATTTAAGCAGGACAAACTTTAGAATAGTGTATGAAGTGTTGAGAGAAATTGAACAGGATACAGAAAGAGAGAGAGGGACATGAGGCAGGCAGAAGATGGAAGTGTTCCCAGATAATTTAATTTATCTCCACAATGTGTATATGTCATCTCAGAAAAAGATCTATACCAGATTAGGTATGACATCCCAAAAAGGCTGTGTGTGGAGTTAAAAAGGGCAGCCAGTATGGATGGCATGCAGAAGGCAATCCTTGGAAACAATCACACATCCCTTGACCCATGTTATCCCTTGTATCACTTACAGCAGGCTCATGGCCCCTCTGGCTTTTCCTGTAACAATTCATTTAAAAATAAAGATATTGTTCTTTGTTGTTATTTCTCAGTGGCCTGATTTGTATCTTACTCTTACATTCTCTGTCAGTTTTGATAATATGCATTAGCAGCCTTGTATCCACCTCGTTTACTCTTTTATTCTGCCTGGGTTTTAATGTTCTACAAAACAAGCAAGTAAATACAAAAAGTGATGTGAAGTAAGGTAAAGTTAAGACCAGCATTAACTTGTAGACACAAAAACTTATTTTTTCTTTCATATTTTCCAACACAGTGACAATATGCATTTCAGTAATCAGAGATGAATGAGATTCAGGTTTTATCATTCAGAGTCTGAGTGTGTCACTGTGACTTGTGACTTTGTGGCTGCTACTTACAGTCACCTGTAAAACAGGAAAATAACATTCCTTAGACTATTCTGAGACATAATAAAAGTTTGTAAAACATTTTGACACCCTTCAATGAAGGATGACATATTAAGGTGACAAATTACTTAAACATCACCACCAAGTCCAAGACCCTAAGCAGCTCCCTATTCACATACATCAGATTCAGCAATGGGATTTGGATGTGTCCACTTCTTTGTGGACTCCAGGGAAAGTCTTCTTGGCACTGCCACTCTGCTGGTGGCAGCTTGACTGGCAAGGGTGAGACTCCTTTGCCTGGCCCTGCCTTTGCTGCTGGATGAGACACCCAGACTGAACCTCCAGACCTCCTCCCTGTGCCATCCCAGAGAGCTCATTTCCCAAGTGTTGTCATTTCTGGAGCTGTCAGTCTTTGCTGGACAAAAGACTTGGAAGGCAACTAAAGAGGGCAGGGAACCCTCTCACTGGTTCTTCTTCCAGTTTATGCCTGGTTGTAGCTGGGGGTGGGTAAGGGCAGTAAGGAGCAGCCATGTCTTTCCTTCCACTGGGTCTCACAGCTGACATTTCATTTAGTTTATCCAGGAATGTTTTTCCTTACTTTTCCTAAAGGCTTGGTCCTTAAGTAAATGTTATGTTTGCTTTTCCTGTCAACTGGCTTGAAGTATAGACAAAGTAGCAATTTAGTCTTAGAATACTGTGCATGGCTAAACTAAAATACTCAAAACCCAAAAAAAGCCATCACCAGCTGTGTCTCTCACACCAGCATTGTCAAGGATGTCTTCATAGCAGCTTAATTATACCTAAAGGCAAACTTTCCAATACTCATCTGTGTTGCACAGGTCCAAAACTGGCAATAACTCCAACTCAGGATTTTCCCAAACTCATGTCGGCTAATTTTCATTGAACATCAAATTGATTTTAAAGTGGCTGCTCAGAAGGAAGTACCAGTGAGGAGAAAGGTATCCGTTTGAAGCACAGTTTCCCATGGACATCCTCCAGTGACAAGTATTCTAATGTTACCCTCTTTCTGCTTTTAAAAATGTGGATCTTGCTATTGAGTGGAAAGCAAAGCACAGGATTCACAGAGTAATTTGATATGTGGCTTTGCAGGTAAAATTGCTAATTGAGGACTCTACAGATAACTTAATCTAGAAATGACAGTTTGTGACTGTTTAATTATTTAACTAATAGTAACAGCAACATTAAGTAGTCATGTCCAAATCACACAAACAGTTACTTTTTGGTTTTCCATTTAGTAAATATAATGGTATTGATTTCTATGTTAGTAAATACTTGAAAGCCAATAACAATCAAAAATATATATGAGCAGGAATAGTCATTTTATTTAGACATGAGAAGTTTTTATTTCATTTTTTTCTGGTTAAATTTCAATGTATCTGTGAATATGTCAAGATGACAGAATCTCATTTAAAAGCTGTGAAGACAGCTGACAGAAAGTGCATTAAAAATTAGATTTTGAATTCAAAGAATGAAAGCTTTAAATCACTACAGGCATGTCTGTAGGACAAGATTGATACCAGATGCTATTTAGTACATGTTATTAACAAACCATTCAAGCCTTGAAGGGACCTTGTCACTACATAACTTCTGTCTATGTAAATAAGATTGAAGCAAGAATTTATATTGCCAGCGATATCAAGCATCCAGTACATCAAAGAAACAGGACAGAAAGTACTGCTCAAGTTACAGAAAGTACTAGAGAATGCTAAAATCTATGACTTTCTCTTGACTTTGCTTGCACACATAAATCACTCCAGAGTGCCACACAAAATCTATCTCATGAAAGCTCTGGCTGGCAGAACAATTCAAACACCTGCAGTTGTCTCTGTGCTGAGGAAAAGGCATTGCATAAACTCAAAGTTGTTGTATTATTACAAAGCAGCATACACTAATGCCGATTGAGTTTTAAACTGAAAACAGATATCCACTACAGGACTCATCAAAAATCCTTTATTTTCTCTCTTGTCTTTCAAAGGTCTCCTGTTCTCGTTATGCTTTTCACTAATAACTGTGGTATCCAACACTCAGTGCTCTGGGGAATACTGTGAGAGCAGTCTGAACAGCTGCATTCTGCTCTTCCCTGAACCTCTGGCCCACAACCTCCACTGACATCCCCATTCAATGTTAATGTGACACTCTTGCCTTTTCCTGTGGCCTCCCTAATTTATCAAAACCAATTCTCCCTTGCTTTTCACCTTAGTCATTATGGACACACCTACATGCAAGACCCTTCAAAAGGATTGCCTGTCTTACCAAAGTCCTTGTTGGGATCAGACATATCTGACACCAGTTCTACAAATATTTTCTCAGTTTTATAATTTGAAGAAACCACTAGAAGATCAGTCTGACCTTTGTTCTTGACTCTTCTTGTTGAACTAATAAAGTTTTCAGAAACATCCAGTCTTAGTGAAAGACAATGCAGCATATCTTTGCATAAACTTCTGGAAACAGTTATCCATAGTACTGCTGGTTTTTCCTTTGTTTTCTGGGCTTGATTTGTCCAACATAAAATTTTAAGCACTAAGTAAATAGTTACTTCCTGTAAGAACTTGAAGGATCCTGGTCATCAGAAGATTTGGAAGCAACATTTTGATGGGTTGCAATTTGAACTTTAAAGCCCTATGTGATTTTTTTTTGTTTGTTTTTTTGGTCTGTGGTATTGTTTTCTTTGTACTGACTTACATCCATGATAACTACAGTAAAATTCCTGAGCTGCAATCCCACTTTTTCAAGATGAAATGGCAGCTGGCAGGTCATTCGCTGCATGAGAAATCTTTGGAATGTACTTGTCTAGAAAAAAACCTGATATTTGTCTCCATTCATTGTCAGGATGCCTAACTGGGGTTGTTTGTATTCCACAGGAAAATGACATGTTTTGGAGCCCGTGAAACTGATGGAAATCTCTGAAAAAAAGTACTCTGAGTCCAGGCTATACAGCTTGTTCCTGATCTCTTTTCACCTTGCAATTCTATCTCAGTAATTGGGAGACACTTGGAGTCATCCTGAGGGAAGAGGTGGGACCCTCTTTTGGCAAGAGCTGCAACAGAAAGATGTGGATCTTCTGCAGGGTTTTGCCATTTCATGGCCGGGCTCAGGTGTCCAATCTTGGCTTCTCCACAACCAAGGGCAGTTTCTGCCTGGGCCACCCAGTGGCCTTCTCTGAGGGACCAGCTCCACAAGTGGGCAAGGGAAGGGCTACAGAGTCATTTATCTGGACTTCTGTGGAGCTTTTGACATAGTCCCACAGAGTGTCCTCCTCTCTAAATTGGAGACAGTTGGATTTGATGGGTGGACTTCAGATGGA
The DNA here is from genome assembly GCA_013398175.1 of Climacteris rufus. Lineage (NCBI taxonomy): Eukaryota > Metazoa > Chordata > Aves > Passeriformes > Climacteridae > Climacteris > Climacteris rufus. Next base: position 2,178,728 of record VZRZ01003265.1, read on the forward strand.
TAAGGAATTTGGTGGATGGTTATATCCAATGGCTCAGAGTCCCAATGGACACCAGTGACAGGGGGTGTCCCTCAGGGGTCTGTATGGGATCAGAGTTATTTATTTAATGTCTTCATCAATGTTGTAAATGAAGGGATTGAGGGCATCCTCAGCAGTTTGCAGGTGACACAGAGCTGAGGGTGCAGGGACCCTCCTGAAGGATGGAGCCATCCAGAGGGACCTGGACAAGCTCCACAAGCAGCCCCTGAGAATCTCATGAGGTTTAACTGGTGCTGATGCTCCACATGACAAATAAGGAACTGTTCTTCGATTGAAATATAAAACTCACATAAACTCTGCCTGCAATCTCTCTGATGAATCCAGACCAGAGACTTGACTTTAACAGAATGCCTACAGTCTGGATCTGGTGCAATCATAATGTCTCCCTTTTTAATTTATCGTTCTTATTTTCTTTTAGCCTCCTACTGATCTGTCAGTTTGGAATTACAATGTTACTGGATTTGCAGATATTATTGAAATACAGTTATTTATTCAGTGCTGTGTTAGAAAGGGTGTCAAAACACAGAAAAATAACTTTCCCCTGTAGATGTGGATATATACATGACATGTCTTTTTCTTAAATCACCTTTTCTTTGTAAGTCTATTCATTGTATCATCCCCTTATGTGAATACTACAGTCTCATCCCAGGCTTTACTGAAATCTTTATAAATGCCCTTGATTCGAACAACATGCAGCAGATTTAAATTCTTCAATAACTTTCAAATGGCAGAATTAGCACTTCAAGTTCTTGTGAGTAACTGAGATTGCAAAGAGCAGCTGTGTTTGATCTAGTCAGCCCACAGGCCAAATTCTGAGAGACTGTAACAGCATCAAGGGGGAGAGCATACTCCTGTTTGTTTTCCCAGTACTGAAAATAATCTAGCTTCATTTTACTATGGTAGGAGAGCTTTGGTTTGATTTTTAGGACTGTCATAAAACAAAGATGACCTTTCCAGGAGCATTGACATTACAAGACCTTAACCCCTAAATGCTCATGCCGAAGTGCTTCCCCTGCCCTGCCCTGATGATGAAAAAGCTGGTGGGTGCTTCCAAAAAGCATTTCCCAGTTGCTGGCAAGGCCAGGGGGCTGCTGCTGCAGCCAGGTGTGGGCAGATTGCAGATTCATCCCCATCTCATTGACATTCCTCACGTGGCACTGCTGTTCTGAGACAACACCACAGCCTGAACTTTTCCTGCTCATCACAGGAGGTGAGCCTTGTCCTGGGTAATTCACACTCTTCTTTGTGCTGCTGCAGCATGAAGTGGCTTCTGTACCCCACTGCTTAATGAAAACCTGACAATTTGTAGCATTTGCTGGATCTCTGATCAGATGCCCTGCGCGTAGCTGAATTATTGCTGCAACAAACAATGAATTTAAAGCATGAACTTAAAGCTTACGAGCTCAAATCACCTCACATGATTCATGCAAAAATTAGAATCAGTGAAATGAAAATATAAAAACCCAGACCTCCTCCTCTGAGTGACTGTTATTAAGCAGAGATTTACAGCCAGAGCCCCATCATGTTAAGGCTGGGTGCACTTTTCAACTAACAAATATTTCAGCCATTAAATTATATACTTTACAACATATGGAAAGACTGCTCTAATATGCTTTTAATATATATTTCATTGGGAAAGAATAAATTTCTTTTTGACAGAAGTTTTAAATTCTAAACTGCTGAAATAAAACTTTGAGTACTGTGATCTCCTGTTTATTGATGGCAGTTTTTTTATAAGATGGTATGGTTATTAATATTTTCTATAAAATAATGAGAATCTCATCGCTTGTGAAACTTTCCAAACAAAGTTGAATCTAAATTATGTAACGCCAACTTGAAATTGGCACACAGTCTTTTCTATATGATAGGGGACAATTAAATCAGAGATAATGGAAAGAACAAAATGATCCAAGCACAAATCACTAGAGAAATTACTGAAGAAATGTAGCATACCAAAACAGGTGAGAATGAGCAAATAAATATTATAACTTCAATTAAAAAATAGAGTATTTAATGGAGTGGAAAGGGATGTGGGAATTAACATTGGCTGATATATTTCAAACCACTGAATTAAATTCGTAATATCTATTTGTGTTGCTATATTTTAATATCTGTGATTGCCTGAAAGTCATCTTCTAGGAAACAACAACCAAAAAAAAAAAAAGATATATCTTTGTCAGTATGACTAAAAATAGTGCTATTTAGTGCCACCAGAATCTAATTGGAACCATTTTGTGCAGCCACACACATCAGGAAGAACACTTTTAGAACAGCAACCCTGGTTAAAAACCCTGCCGTGCCAGCAGAGCTGCTACACCATGGGCTTTGCACGTGGGCAGGGGTGAGCAGACTTGGAAAAATTCACAGATTTCTCCAGCAGTTCAGAATGGAGGTGTTGGAAGAGCTGCTGAAGAGCCCAGCTGAGGCTGTGAGGGGTCTCTGATAACATAGGGGGTCTCTGATAACACAGGGGGTCTCTGATAACACGAGGCCTGCGGCGGCCGTGCTGCTGGCGGGGGCTCTCTGCAGAGTGGGTTGTGCAGCACGGACTGAGCAGGCAGATTTGCCTTGAAATTACTTCAACAACAACAAAATATATTCTCATCTAAACAAACAAAAATCTGCGGGAACATTTGACTGACAAAGGGATTTAACTCTACAGCAAATTGATAGAAAATATTCACTGGCGAGCATCAGGCACTCACAGGTGGAGAAGAGTATTTGTTTTGTCTCATTTATTCCAATTGCTAAAATATTCCCCAGGTGCACATCCTGTACACTGGGTGGCTTTTCCAATGCTTAAAGTGAGAACACACACCAATACAGCATAAATGACTGTACCTCTCCTCTTTGGGGTATTGCTGAACAATGTTCATTTTCCCCCCGAGAACATAATGCTGAGCCCAGTGGAGAGGAATAACAGCCTCTGGGAGCTGCTGAATTCCATCATGTGGGCTTAAATTCCATATTTCAAATATGTTTTGCAGCTAGTACGCTGATATTTTATGGGTATAAATACTGCTTTTCTTTACAAGAGCCAAATTTACCCTCTTTCTGAGGGTTTTATAAACTAATGGAATTGTCATCAAACTATTTTTTTCAGTGTCTCCATATATTGTACACCACCGAAAATCTGAAGTTTTGGTTTTTTCTGATTTTTGAGTGTCTCTCAGACCTTATTGGCTTTCTGGAATGTTAAGTCTGCAGAAGCAATTAGCACTGGTTTAACAACATAATGTGGGTTATGAGGAATTCAGGTATTATTTGAGGGCAACCTCCTCTTCTCTAAGGCACCTGTTCCATGTATGGAGAGCAAACCTGCTCAAAAAGAAAACAAAGCCATCCAAGAAGAGATCATTTGAAATCATGTTTGTTCTGGTTGCATTTTTTAGAAAAAGTGAAAAAAATCATCACCTCTGACCAGGGAAAGCCTTTGTAACACACCAGTTTTCCTTAGATTAATGTTAAATTTATACTGATCAGAAAGCTTGGAAATATATGTTGCCTTGCACACTCAGCACGCTTCACTTCCTACTGATAATTACCTTTTTTTCCTCTTTTTTTGCTCTTTTTTTTCCTTTTAGGACCTGCTTGCTGATCTCAAACAATGTGTTCTTGTGCTGCGTTTTTGTATTTTAACTTGTATTGAAAAATAACCAGCAGTTGAGTGCAACTTAAACATTCACTTTCCAAAGCTTGACCAAATTACATTGCACATTCAATTTCTTCTGCCTTCCAGAACAAGCAAATTAAATGTGATGTGTTGTAAGAGGAATGAGCTCGGCGCTTCTATAAACTTCAATATTTTCCTGTTACCAAACCACCAAGTTGTTAATTAGAGAATGATGGAATCACAGGGAGTGGAGCTCTGTAAAGAAGCTCAGCTACTTGTACATGACCTGGTCTGGAATTAAACCTGCAACAGAGGAAAGGGAGCTGGAAGGGAAGAACATAGTTCACAATTACTTTTATCTATTAGATTAGATTAGATTAGATTAGATTAGATTAATTATATTATATTATTAGGTTGTTTTATTGTATTGTATTGTATTTATTATATTTGTTATATTATTATTATATTATATATTAATATATATGTTGTATTCTGTTATGTTACATTTATTTTATTATATTTATTATATATATTATAGATATAATTGGAAATGCCCTCTGACACTAAATATTTTTATTTTGGAGGGCAGAAATTAATTTGGTTTATTTTTTAATTCTTTTGCTGATAGCAAACCTGCAGAGGTTTTATTGGGAGCCGTGACACCTTTGAATGAACAGCATGAGATGAGTGTCCAAACTGAATTTCAGCTCCTGTGACTGGAATACAACTGTTCAGCCACCTGAAACCTCACCACCTGTCCAAAAATGCTGCATAGTTAAAAGCTATATTAAAGGGTGTTCTGCTCTGGATGTGCCTCCCTACCTTAGGCACTTCTTTGACCCCTATTTCTGTACTATCAAAGCACCTCCCAATCTTTGGGCTTTATCTCGACAACCCCCCTGCAAGGGTTTGCTGTTATCTCTGCGCTCATGCTGACACTTTGTGTTTCAAGGAAGTGCAAAATCAAACTGATTCAAATGTAATAGTTTCCCTTTGGCCTTGGAGGCCCAAGGCAGCTCTTTCTAAACATGGTTTCAATCATGTTTCGCAGATTAAATGAATTATTCAGGTCTTTAAATCTACATTTTGCAGAAGATTTTGCTCAGCTTGAAGATCAAGTTATAAAAAGTCATCATTTCTCTAATCTGCCTCTTAATGTTGGTTTTGATTAAAAAGTCATGTAGGAAGTGTACACCTTTTTAAATACATGGTAGTTTTACAGTGAGTAAACCTGGTTTTCTTATGTTCTTTAGGGGAAAAAGCATCACCAGTTCAAAGAAGGACAATTTGTAATTATAAATGAAAGGGGAGGCCAAACTTGTACATCTGATGGCAAAACAGAGGCTGCAGGAAGGATTTCCTATTTCCATTTTTTCATACTTCTTTTATGGATTCATTTTATCCAGAGCTTTAACACACATTAGATATAGGAGTTGTTAAACTTGAAAAGAATCTGATATTTTAGGACAGAAAAGAGGGAAGAGAAGAGGAGATAAATGATAAAAGGGTTAAATTTGGGTCAATGATATTTACTTACTGTTGTTTTTCTTTTCAAATAAACCATTATTTACAGTTAACCTTTTCATTGTGCGTGATAAAAAGGGAAGAAAGTATAAAGAATTAATTGTGGTATCTGAGCTGGGAATGTTTGGAGACAGCAATTTTTCGAAAAGGCAATGAGCAAAGGAGAATTTTTTCTTTTTTTCCCATTGGAGTAAATACACTTTCAGTGGAATAAACTAAAAACCAGGGTGTAAAATGGCAGAGAAGTTGAAAAACAAACCAGCTGTAAATTTAAGCTCTTCTATAATAACAGTGGTTGCTGTATTACCCTTTTCAGACTGAAGATGTATGAGCATTTTCCTTGGGGCAAGTGCTGCCTTTGGCTGTGGCCTCCCCCATGGATTTCTGGCCCTGTACTGTGTCCTCAGCCGCACCAGGACAACTCTTTTGGGACAATAGGATTAGGGAAGTGACAAAGTCAGTAATAATTTTTATTATTACTATTTTTCCAGTTCCCCATTTCCTTTTACTACTCAAACTCCTTGTACATGCTCAAAAGCAGGGGTGAGTCAGCAAAGGGAGAAAAGACACCCAAAAGTGTGGCTGGGCTTGCCTGGGGAGCCCTCCCGGAGCAGCTGCTGTGTGAGGAAGGACAGACAGACACCTTTCCATGAGGGGAGCCTGCCCAGACCCGAGTCCTGCCCCAGCAGGGCCAGAGAGATTCGGGGCTCTCCAGCTGGAACCTGCCTGGTGTTACCCACACCAGCACCACTGGCAAGAGTATCTAACGCTGGGCACATTTTCCAGGGACACACGTCAGTATTTCCTGTTCTGTCACCATCTGAGAGGCTGCTTGCATCTCAAAAGTGGCACCACACGCAGTTGTGTCCCATGGCCTTTGTTTGGATGACCAGCTTCCAAGGAGGGGCTCAATCCCTGTTATGCTGCAGTAATCAGCCTGCTGCTGGCTCCAGCAGTCCCTTTGCACAGCTTCTTTGGGAAGGATCCTTTACCTGATAGCTGAGCAACAAATCTGCCAGCTCATAATCTCACTTGCTGCTCGGTGTTTAGCTGCTGGTAGGAAAATAAAGAAGAAAATATAAACATGTAATCAACATTTTTAGTTGTAAAAGCTGTTTTAGGGATATCTCTGATTTACTGTCCTCCTAAATAAAGGCTGATGGGGAAATTTTTTATCTGCAAAGCTCGGGATGGGACATGTCCCAAGCAACACCAGGCAAGCACTGCTTCCCATGATTTCCTGCTGCACAGGAAGGGTAAGAACTCCTTGTTGCTCTAAGTGTCTGCTCACATCACTCAGTTAGCCACATCCTGGTTTTCTGTGTTTTACCTAGAAAATGCCCCAAGATATAATTTTGCAAGTGTAGTTTGAAAATCTTGGTAGAAAAAACACCAAGTAAACTATTTAATATTACGCCTGTTATTCTAGCTCTGTTTATGTTGTTGCCATTTATCCTAAGAGGCAATTAAAGTATTTGTTTCAAATTATAGTCACAAATGTGACTTCTTTTTAGGCAGTGATTTTGTTATTAGCCTGTCAATCCTGATTATTATTAAGCAAACTATTCATTTTGTGTGTTTATTGCTGCTTGTGTTCTCCTTCCCTGGCCCCCAAAGGAACTGGGATTCTGCTGCTGCTCCCTGAGTAGACAGAGGAAAGTTCTCGACTGTGGGGCCATCCAAGAGTTGGCATTAATTGTGAAATTAATTATATGGGTGTCACACCAGTATTAGGATTCAGGAGCATTTTCATAGACATGCAGCAGTTATCTGAGCACTCCTGAAGAACACAGGAGTGGTATTTGCATCAGGCTAAACACTGTGCTTTGCTTGTCCCGTGATTCATGTCAATCCTCTGGCACTTTGTTAATGTCTGTTCCTTCAAATATCAGAACAGCTCCGCTGTGTTCTGTGTGTTGAAACCCTTGTATGGACTCTGCTGGACAATACATTTGGGATCCTTTTCATTACTGCTCTGCAAAGTAATCACACGGTAATATTGAGAGATCTCCTTTTGCATTTAATTATTTTTGGGCTTAGTTTTTGCTCTATTGATAGTGGCAATTAAAATACAGAAAATATAACAAAACACAGAAAGTTCATCCATCTGAATAAAACTGAAAATTGGAAATATTTGCATTAAAGACCCTGCTTTTTTTGAGGAAGTTTGTGACACTGTTCCTCACATGGCTGTAAGACAAGGTTATTAACAAGTGCTCATTCAGACGAGATGTTTTGCACCCAACTGCTTACAATCAGTTAGTTGACTATGAAACTGCCCAATTTCTGTGTGTAATCAAAGTAACTGTGTACACATTTGGCATGTAATTACATTTCTAAATTGATTAAAATCCAGCCCTGAAACGATTGCGAGCTAAGGCTTGGCTCCAGTGATTAGTTCTTAAAACTTCTTTCACAAGCTTGAGCAAATAACACATTTGCCAAAAAATGCTGCCAACTGTGAAAGTTAATTATGATAAATGTAACACAGTTCTCTCATCACCAGTGTACAGAGAAAGGCTTTTGCCTTTCCTGACTTTATTGTCCATCAAGACAAAGATGGCGCTTCAGGATTCCTTCCCTTCAACAAGGACAGATATACCATGAGTGACAGTTAAATTTGTTGGAGGTATTAAATTGCTAATGCTAATGCATTTTACAATCTTCTGAACTGATTTAATATATTAGACTGTCACTCAAAGTCTTAATAAACAATTCCACACTCTTAGTTTAAAATCATCCTGTCAGACCTGGAGGTTTTCTCAATTGGCCTCCATTGTTAATGTGATAGTAGTTTACAAACAAATGACTTTTTTTTTCATAGATTGTATCATATGAGACTTTAATGGGTGTTTCTCTTGTTTCTCTTTCTTATTTATTATGAAACATCTGTGCCAGAGCTTAATGGTGTGGATTTGGGCTTTAAAGCACCTGTGCTTGTAGCTAAACTTCTCCCTCTCTTGCAGATAATCTCTCACTTATTCATATTTGAATAGATCTTTCTTCTCATTTTAAAGTATTGCAAACTCAGCCTTGTGCAACTTAATATACTTTTGAAGAATTATTTCATTATGTTTATTCTAATATAGTGTGATTCCTCCATGGAGTGCCACTTTTGCTTCAGAGACCCATCAGAAGCTCAACAAGTATCAAAGTTTCATGTTTTCAGATGTGAAAAACAGGTATTCATTACAGTTAATAGCCTGTCAGAGGAAAGTCATTACAAATAAAAGACTTTCTCTAATTTTGTAGAAAAAAATTAAGAGAAATTATGAATTCATTTTGCTGAAGTTAATTTCTGGAGAAAACAGCCTTGGTATTTTGGATTTTTGAGGCTCTCAAATACAGGAGCAGCCCTAGCATCAAAGAGTTTAAATTATTTCTGTTTGGATAAGTATCTAGATTTTGATACTTTAGCTGTCTGAGTGTTAAATCAATATATCAGATTGCTGCCAAAGAAAAACTTGCAGAGAATTCTACCTTAAACTGGTGTCAACAAAACCTCTTTATGTTTTGTTTGTTTTTCCTTATCTGTGTGATGGTGGTAGATTTCTTCTGTGAATAGATGCATAAATTATTTGTAGTAGGATCTAAAATCATGGCAACAAATACAAATTGTTCTGACAGCTCATTCCATAATGTGCTGCTACTCATTTAAGAAAGCTTCATCTCCAACCCTCACAATTTTCATTATAGACTTTCTTAACTTAGTTATCCTGAGAGTATTCCCTAAGGCAGATGTCTTTTTTTCACAGCTGTCTTTCAGGCTTTGGACAGAGGCTGTGGGTGGATCATAGAAGAATCACATCCAGTCAAGACCAGCAAGTTTAAGACTGATAAAATATCAGCAACCTAAGGATGTGTGTTTTCACTTGATGGACATGATCAAGCCTCTGTTTTGCTAATACATGCAATTAAGCCAGGTGTTCACAGGTGAAATTATCTGGTAATTACCAGGTCACTTATTCAGAGGAGTAGAACTATGATATTTAAACTGAGTTTCTTCCTGGCCTAGGGTCATTAGGCTTGACCTGCCTCTCTCCCACAGCCTGTCTTGCAAGGTTTCTGCTGCTGCCAGAAAACAGTTTGTCTTAGTTCAGTGAAGTTCTATTTTTTATATTATTGCTTACTTGCTTACAAACCCAGTAAAATCAATAATAAAAATATTAAATAGCAGAAAAATCGAGGATATTGGGCTGATTCAGCCTTTTGTTGCAATAATTCTACACATGGTATTTGCAGTACAATATTCCTACTTCTTGTTTAATTTTCTCAATAAAAATATTGTAATGAAAAAATGATGTCTCTCCCTGAAACCCCTGGTTTTGCTCCATCTTCAGATCATCATGGCTATAATATATATTAAATATTTGGATCCTTAAGTCAATGGGCATTGAGAACTGAGGGCTGGCTCTTCCAGCTTGTGTTAGAGTTAGCATCACTGAGCTGCATCAGACTCTGCAAACTAAGGATCTGTCTGTCTGTCTATTTGTACATTGAGTAGGCTTCACCAAAAAATGAACTGAAAACGTGGATCCCATGTGGAACTAGATTTTTAGCAAATATGAGTATGACACAGCTGGCCTTTTTCAGAACAGTGCAAACACCAAATGAATAAACTACCTTTTAAAAGTTCTGGTTTGTTTTTTCTTTCTTACATTAACATTTCTGACCCTGTCATACCAACTTCACATGTGGCTGAGTCAGTCACATCATTCTATATTAACCTTGGGAAGCAAAATGCAGCATAACTGGTGTTACTAGACAAGACATTTTTGTAGCTGTTGTGATTTTGGTGCCAGACCTCTTCTGATTATCATAATTTCTGAGACTTTTTCTGATGTACAGTATAAGCAGTAAAGGTGCTGACAGCTGGCGTGTGGGAAATTGTCTGATCCTGGATGAAGTAATAGGTGGTTTGGACAAGCAGCCCAGTTGATGATATTTGTTGACCACCCAAGGCACACAGGAACATTTTATATGTTAGGATAGCAGTAATCCAGTCTATGTTCTCCAGATGAGCATTGAAGGTCTCAGTTTCTGCTGCATAAAGCATCCTTCACTTCCTACCTCTCCAGGAGCCCATAAGGTTTTCTTTGAAACACTGGCCTGGTTTAATTGTGACTGACTTTTGCCTTTGCCACCATGGACTCAGTTTCAGAGATGTGAGAAGCTGTAAGTGATTTTAACCCCTGTCTGTTATCCCTGTGATTAGATCCATTGCACCTGGAGTGGGCAGAGATCAGTTCTTACTCCTGACCTGCTCCATTGCAAGCTGACAGCTCTCAAGCCTTGGTAGGAAGTGGAGGAGACCTTACATGTTGTAGAGATCAAGATAACTTTATGTTAAAAGATGAAATGCCATAAATGTACTTTAGAAAACTCATGAACTTCATGCCAAGAATGTGTTTTTGATGAAATTGGTATTTGTCTAATGAATATTATTCAAGGAGCAGTTAGAGAAAAGATAGTGACAGGCACAAATGTAAGAAATGGGCAGAAGCTGCTTGAGACAGAATAGAAAAATTCAATCAAGATAATACCTCTCTATTTTTAATGCTGGTTTCCATTGTCCTAGTTCCCATTTTCTTCATTTCAGCATTACAAATCGACAGAATTTTGATTTTACAAAGAGGATGCCAAGTATTTCTTCTGTTAGATTTGCAATTCTATGAACCCCACACAGTGTCTGTAGTAATAAAAGATAATAATTATGAACTGGTATCATTTTCATTACAGGACTGAGCCTGCATAAATGTCAGGCTGTACCAGCATTGGTCTGCCATCAGTGTGGGACATGGGAGAAGCTGCTGTGAAAGAGCTCCCCAAACAACGGCGTTGTTGGGACAGGAGCTGGAGCAGCTTCCTTGCCTCACTCCTTGTGGGAACCATCCTGCAGCCTCACTCTGTGCAGAGCTCCTTGAGCAGGAGCGTAATTGGGCCCTGGTGCCCACTGGAGCACATTTGTGTTCATTACCGTATTTGTTCCCTGTGTTTGGGAGGCGTCGCTCCCGCGCTGCTCCGCGCTCCGAGCCCGCACTGCGACGGCAATAGTTTCTATTTATTCTTGAAACAATCATTTAGCAATTATTTTTCCCCTTATGTGTATGTTTGTAAGGAGTACCTCTGCACATTCCAGAAGAGAATTCAGAGTCAGCACTTTCATGAAGCATTTAAAACCTCTGATACCTGTAAACCTTTATGAAGTGGCAGAACTGGATTCTCCTTTCAGACTTTGCAGGCAGCTGAAAGTAATAAACACACCTTTTCACAGAGAAGACTTTCTTCATACAGAATCTATTGCTAAATTTACTAGAAATTATGGTTGGCATTACAGTAGACTTTTCTGGTTCTAAACATGACAATTTTTATCTTGTTTTTTTCCTTTAAAGAAAGTGGATACTAAAAATTACATATAGCAGTTCTTCATAAACATTCCATGCAAAATCTTAAAATATGGTCTTTGAAAATCTCACTACTGAGTGTTCAAAGGGAAGGATTTGTCCCATATCTTTCACAGAAGAATGACTCATATTATTATTATTTTTGATTGAATCAGTGGTTAATGAGAAATATTTGCAGACGGCACACAGCAAATCAATATCTTTGTTTCTCCTGCTAATCTTCACTCTACAGATAATCAGCCTTTAGAGGGCTGAGAATTTGAGACTATTAGAAGATAAGGATGAAGCGCTGACAGCTCACTCATTTCCTCATGCAAAAATATGTTAGGTCATTTTTTGCATGTGAAATACGATAGGGATATATCATCAACATTTGATAAATAGAGAGGGGTTTAAAAATTGCATCTGAAATACTTGACATTCAGCACAGTTTTTGAAAATGATAAAATCATAATTGTAAAAAAGACCCGCAGTATTGCCAATCAGATCCTGGCTGTTATGTGCACCCTGGCACATATATCTTACTGTCCCCCTGCAGAAGAAGGAATGAGCATAAAGAAAAGAGCAATTTTCCTGCCGTAAATTGGAAAGTCTGCCAAGCAGCTATGTGATCTACCATCAATCAGTGTTAAATTCTCCTTAGCTGCAGAAAACTCAAGAACTTACTATTACTGAGAGATTTCACACAGTGACTAATGGTATATGACAAACACATTTAAAATCTGCATAGACCAGCATCAGTTTAAAATATAACATGAATAATAAACAATCCTAAAGATATCCCGGTGTGCAAAATAAGACATAATCTCCTCAGACACATATTGTACATAGGAGATTACCATTCTAGAAGTGCACTCAATATCAATACAGCACAAAGTCTTGTACACAATATGACTTTATTTGGAATAGCATCTTTCATGCCATGTATGCTGCAGTGTTGTAAGGCTGTGCAGCAAGATGGAGAGGTTATAGGATAAAGGGAAGATGACAGCTGAATAAAACACTGGGCTGAATCTACAATTACTCTGCTCACACGAGGAGCCCCATTAAGTAATATTGGAATCTCGAGGTGAGGAAGGTCTTCTCCTCCACGATGTCATTACTGAAGCCACAACTAATGCATCTGTTCCAGATGGCAAGTGTTCAGAGGAATGGGAGACAGTGCTGCTCCTTGCATACTAAGGTGGTCATTTCTCAGTGCAAAGATTCCACTCATTTCTGTTTAGTTTTACATTAAAAATGTATTCTTTAGCTGCATAATGTGGAAAAATATCTCTTAAAAAAAGAAATATATTAGTTATTAAAAGCTGTCTACACTTCTAACTGAAGAACAGTACATAAAACTGGAGACATTTGTCCTAGATTTGCATTTTCAAACAACTAGACCTTTTAATTTGTTTCAATTCCAGATTAATATTTTTTATTTAGAACATAAAGTCCATCATTTTGAAAATGGCCTTTCTGGACACTATGGTGTTTTGGGTCTTTTAATTTCTTTCTTTCTGACAAGAACACGTTGCCACAGAAGTCAGAGGAAGTAACATTTTTTATTTGATTTGGCATAGGGTTTGTGCTTTGGACTTGGTCAAGCTATGCAGGAGCCATAATTTAGGGCAAAGGTGTCTTCCCTTTGGATGGACACACACTCTGAAAGGAATAGAAATTGGTGAAGTCAAAGCAGCCAGGGCAAGGTGTGTCATCCTGAGAGCACAGGAGGTTTTATAATTACTAAAGTGAGACACAAACCCCTGAATAAATATAATGGCACCAAATAGCTTCAGGCTGAAGTGCAGCTTCCCCAGTCCCAGCAGGAATAAAAGAACCTAGAGGGAAGTATAACAGAACAGTTTAAATGTGGTTAGGTGCAATGTTTGTAAGCTGTGGTGTGATCTCTCAAATATTAGTCTGTCACTATGTCTCCTCATCCATCTTTTTGCCTTTCCAAATGTAAGTATTCACGGCCAGTTTGCTTCAAAACTCTAAATGCTGAGATTATCAGCCTCTGAACGGTGACTTTCTAAATCTTCCAGGGATCAGTTTATGTAATGTTGTCTCCTCTGAGCTCAGATATCTCATATTTAAATGGTATAAAGTGCTATATATGTTAAAGACAGAACAGTGCAGGCACAAGTTGGGAAGTCTGTTTCAATGAAAATCACAATACAATAAACAGAAAAATACCTTGTGCTGGAGCTAACAGCAACAAAAAGGGCTCTGTTCCTCGACCTTAATTCTGCAAGAGCAAACAGTCCACACATAGCACTCCAAAAGCAGAGACTAGGGCAGTCAGAACAAACAAGAGTAATTAAATAATCATGCCATTAGCTGAATTATAGTAATGTCTCGGTGATTTGACCCAGCTAAACAGCATCATTTCCATTTACAGAATTGCTAACAAGGAATCAGAACCAGGGCAAAAAGGGTTTGGTGCCGTTCTGACTAACTCTGTGCAAGCACATACCCATTTGGGAGGGAGGGAAGATGCAAGGAAAGTGTGGTTTGAAAATTACATTGTCAGAAAAGATTCCAGGGCCCTGAATGCCATTAAAGACCTGCCTGTGTTACTCCAGCACCTTGAGGAACTGTTCTGAAGGTTATGAAACTTCTTATAGGGAAAGTAGGGGCAAGTACAGAAAGAACTTAGCCAAAATCCATGTCTGATAGCACACTACCTCAGTGTTGAAAGAAGCCATAAAGTTTATCAGATAAATAGTATTTCCAATTATTGACTTTTTCCAAAGAAAAAAAAAGAATATTTTTAAAAAGTTAGGCTAAACTGAAAGTGTGAGTATAACAAGAGAGTTGAGCAGGCAGAAGGAAATTTGCCATCTCTCCTTTGTGCTCTCCTCTACTGTTAGCAAAACCCTCTGATGTATTATCATCATATTATCTTCCATTGTTTTTAATAGGGTTTTTTATGAGTAAGGAATTTATGGCTCTATGCAAATATTCTGTGAAGCTAGCAGCAAAAGAAAGTGCTATTTACACTGAAATTCATGTACTGACTAAAAAGCATTAACAATAGCAATTAACAAAAATGGAGATTGTGCTGTTTCCATCTGTATTTTGCAATACACAGCAAATGATAGTCACTCAGCAATACATTAATTTGCTAATGTTCTTCAGCTAAAATATGGAAGTTTTATTTATTTTAACACATTTTTTTATCAAAGGAGTCCAACCCCCCCCCAGTCCTGTGCTAAATAATTAGGAATTGTTAAGTATATGAGAATTCACTCCCGGCCCTAAGCAAAGCGTTACTTCCCCAGGAGGAACTCCAGAAAGGACTCAGGGGAGGCAGTTTGGATTTTCTGTTATTCAGGATGGCACAGGAAGGAGCACTGGTTTACATCAAGGCCATCTGCAGATTTAGCTGTTCCTCTCTCGTGCTGTCCAGGTGAACAAACAGGAGCCACTGCCCAGGTGCCAATTTTTATTGTAGGACAGAGGGAAAGAAAGGGCTGAGGGGAGCTGGAAAGAAAGACACAGAGCTAGAGAGGACCTTCACCTCCCATCCTCTCTCTCTAGAAACACAAGCAGAGGTGTGTGGAGGAAGGTGTTTTGTGGTTTTTCTCTGCAGCTCAGATGTACTCATCAGCTGAACACGTTTTTCACAACATTCTGAACTTGGAGGATCAAGTGGTACAAATATAGTTTGCTTATTTCTAAATCATCGATTCTAAGGAAAGTGTCTCCAATTCTAATGATCAGAGTAATCTATAAATCTGTGAGAATCATGACAGCTCTCTCTCCAACACTTTATGCCCCTGCCTCATCTCTACCTATGGAGCAGCACCCAGGTGGATAAAAGTGTCTTCATCTCCTTCCCAAGTGACCTTGCAGATCCCATTGCCCTAAATGAGATCAGGCACGGAGCTGTGCACGCTGGCTTTTAGCAGATGCAGCCCCAGCAGCAGCACCTACCCATAAAAGCAGCCTGTGGAAGAGAACAAGCCTGGCTGTGGAAGTTTTGAAGACGATCATAACGACATATGGTATCTGAATTTGTGAATATGCCAGAGCCAGGCTGGCATAAGGACACATATCAAACACCAGAAAAAGCCTCTGTGAAGAACGATGATTTCATGTTCATTTTTATAATACACTGCCAGTGTTTACACAGAAGCTTCTCATCCACGAAAGTGAAGTTTATTACTATCAATCACAGAAACAGCAAACAAAAATGCTGAGATTTTATGTACAGTGCTTCAGTCTGAGGGTTTTACCACTTCTGTAGGCAGCAGTAGTTATTCTACTGGCAAATGGTGTCATTGGGAATATGTTGATCATCTGGCAATGTTGTAACATTCATAAAATATCAGCATCCCAGCTGAGAAACAGCCACAACACAAAGGGGCAGATTTTCTTCTGCACTTATTTAAACATTTATGCTGGGGGACCAGTTGCCACGGGAGACGGTACCTTTTGTGCAGAACAGGACAATAATCCATGGATGAAATTCCAAGATTATTGTTACTGCAAAATCTAACTATCTGCAAGAACAGATTT
Source organism: Climacteris rufus (assembly GCA_013398175.1). Classification (NCBI taxonomy): domain Eukaryota; kingdom Metazoa; phylum Chordata; class Aves; order Passeriformes; family Climacteridae; genus Climacteris; species Climacteris rufus. Next base: position 2,194,817 of record VZRZ01003265.1, read on the forward strand.
TATTTTCCCAGTATCCTTCCCAGGTCAAGAAGGTGCTGTGGGTGCAACTGTATTTTGTGTACTTCGAACGAATTTCCGAAAATATTAAAAAAGCTTAAATTGCTATATTACTAAAATAAATTACAAAGGACAGCTGTTGCCTGAACCTCTCATATGGTGACTAAAGAGACATCTTCAGAAAGCAGTGGAACTACCTCAGGCCTGAGTTGTGCTTGGAAGACGTCTGGCTCATTCCTTTGTGTACAAGAGTCCTTACTGAAATATTTATGGCACTTATAGAAGGTTGGGGTTAATCTAGAACTTTGTTCTTGAAAGGACATGAAGAAGGTCTCACAGAAATCCCAGGAAGTGAATTGATCTGACAGCTGGCATCACATTAGTCTGGGTTTAAAGCACCACCTGCAAGTGAAAATGCTGGATTAAAGGCCTTTCTTTAAAAGGAACAGTAGGCACAAGTAGCTGATGACAGCTTATATCAGAATGCACTAATCATGGGGCTGCAGGGTAATATGCATTCTTGTTCTCCTTCTCTGGGACTTACTGAGTATTTAATTATTCTGTGTAAAGTGATATAGCTTCAACAGAATGGAGAGTAAGATGAAAATCAATCCTGTTAAGTCCTTAATGGTAGAGTAGGTTCAAATATTGTCAGGCAGAGGAAGAAACTGAAATTAGAGCTTCTGGGAATGGATCAGTTATCTGATCAGCTCAATTAAGTGGAGGGCTATGGAGAGCTCATCTCCTTTAAGAAAGCACCTCTGGGATCCCTTCAAATAAGGGGACATCTCTTTTCTTTGGGAATTCAACTAGGTTCTGGCTTTCCTTCCAGCTATGAGAAAATGTGTTAGAAATATCTTTTATGACCCATACAAGTTTGCAAACATAAAACAAGAAGTGCCATACGGTGTCCAGATAACTCAGATCTACAACAGATTTCATTATCTCTGAGGGCAGCGCTGGGGCTGCCAAATGTTTGATAAGCACCAATGCATTTCCAGGTTGTGCTGCAGAGCTGTGCATGTCACTGTGTGGCTCTGCAGGCCATGACCTCTCTGTCAAGAGGCAGTTTTGTGTTTGCCACAGGTAGGTAGGGGCTGGTTGGTGATGTATCTACCGAAAGCAGTGCTCTCTCATGCAGCAGATATTCCCACACAGATAGGAGGAGGAGGGAGAGGAGCAGACGTCTCTCAGCTGCCAGAATGATGGCCAGCAAGGCTGGCTGTTCTCCTGGTCCCTCCTCGCAGCTCTGAGAGGGGTCTGCTGGCACTGCTCTGGAGGTATCTGCTTCCCAATTTATCTGACAGGTGGTTAGCTATTAACATGAATAAAAGTGGTGACCTGTCTGCCACTTCCAATAACTCAAGTGCTATATCCCCAATCTGTCATGTCCTTGGCAGCCCTTTTGTTTATTAGGAAATGAATTATTCATTAGGAAAATTTGTTAGAAAAATGTGCCTTAATTTCCATTATTTTTACTGTTATCCACTATTATCCCTGCAATGGCATTTTCCTTTGCTGCACCCCGGCTGTTTCAGGGACTGGGTGGTGGATTGACTGGTGCAGCACCACATGGCACAGGAGGGAGGAGGGCACTTTGTCACTGGCTTGTGCAAATTCAAGATGTGCAGAAATAAAACATTGTACAACCAACTCCTTTCGTGATGGACAAGTGGGTGAGAGGAAAAATGGAGAAGAGGAGACAAATAAACATGCATTTGCCATACACTATACCCCAAATTAATCCTGCCTGCTTAAACCTGAAGGAAAAATACACCTTTGGGAGTTTAGAGAGGCACTGTGACTCACAACACTTCTGTTTACTGAGGCTGCTCACTCGTTGCTCCTTGCTCCAAATGGCTTTCTCCCTTCTCCCTTTCTCCACTGCAAAAATTGATTTATCCTCACAAGGAATAAGAACTTCCAGAGTTTCCCACAACCAAAAAACCCTTGTGTTTATACGCTATTTGCTGTATAAAATTTGATCTTAAATTTTTTAAAGAGCTACTAACAGCCCTGGGTTTTTAAACAGCAGCAGCCCTTGAACCAGGTGCTAACCCTCCATCCTTTCTGGAACAAATAAAAAGTCCTAAAAAAAATATATTGAGCGCAGATCAGATTTCCATGAGTTAGCATTGGGGTAGCCCTACTGTCCCCATGTTAGATTGGAAATTTCTTATGTAAATTGGACTGCAGTGCTCATAACACCTGTTACTATGGCAGCACTTATCCAGGTTAATAAAACAGCAAAGTCACTAATAAGATATCACATTATAATGTTGAAAAAGGAAATTACCATTATAAAATTTCATCAAATGGACATGATAGAAATTAGGAAGCAACTCTTACACACTGGAGGTGGGAAGATAAACAAGGATATGTATGCAAGGCTGATGCTGCTGTGTGTGGGATCAGATGAGGCGGAACGGCTCGGCCATTAAAGTTATTCCAACCCAAGTTCCCTCTCAACCAGCATCTATCATCTATGCAGCTCAAATCACATTATTCTAACCTCAGAGTTCACCCTTTGGATTGATAAGTCTGCCTACCTGAAGGGTTTGGAAGGGGAGTAATTTGTTGTAACCATCTTCCAGACAGTTTTTGAAATAGTCTTTTATACAGGTGAACTCTGTACACTGTACATTTTTCACTCCTGGGCTGTCCATTTGTTTACTCCCATTTTCTGAGTCTGTGTGGCTTTGCGAAGAAAGTGTCAGAGACTAATAGCACAAGTCCTTGCTAATTACTGCTAAAACTCCCATGTCTAAAGTCACTTAAGGCACAGAAAACTTGTGGGACATGAGACAAATTAAGAGGTAAAATGCCAGATCTTAATTGAGGTGCTATTTTTTTCTGCAGGCTTTGCTGTGCCTTAGCTGAATTCTGGAGGATAGAATTTCCAGTGGCTGTGCAAACTGTCACACTGAGAAAGATCATCTGTTGCACTCCAGTCTTCAGCTCCACAAAATAGCAGCCCATTTTTCATGATTGCAGCTTTGTGTTAGCTGTACCAGGGAGATGTTCTTCTGGCACATTATTCAGGAAGATGTTACTGGACAGGTAAGAATGTTGAGGTTAAATTCAGAGTTAAAGGAAGAGAGAGAGAGAGGCAGAAACTTTTTCATACCAGTTGTATAAAGAACCCAAAAACTCATTTGACATTAGATGAATGGAAAAAGAAGAAAGTTAAAAGGATATAGGATTGAAGTGCAGTTCTCAAGTATTGTTCCTGCTCAGCCTAAGCACTGTAAATGCATGTCAATTGTCAATTAACCTTGCCTGTTTAAATACAGAGATGGGCAGATGACTCTTCTTTAATTTCTGCTTTTTTTTCCCTAGCTCAATTTCAGAAACTGATTTTCAATGTATGAACATAATGGGAACTACATCAGGAAAAACCAAAGGTCTTTCCAACCCAATGTGCCATCTCTGCAAGCAGCTGACACAGAGCAAGCTCATAGCAGTGCTTTCCCAGATATTTTTCAGCCTCAAATGATTTTAGCTCAGAAGTGTCTTGCAACAGGGGTCTACTGCATTTAATAACCTTGTATCATTTTTAATTCCACATTTTTTGCCTGTTGCCTTTAACAATCATTCAAATGTTTAGTCTTGCTTTGGATGCTGTAATTTCCCACCCAGTGCAGTGACTGGGACAATTGTCTGGCAAGGATAAAACAAGAGCACAGCTTCAACCTCACCTTATTTGTGGGAGCAGAGAATCTGAGGAGAATTCCTGCAGCTGCTTCTGCGTGGGGGAGACAGCTGCACCTTGTCCCCGAGTCAGCCTTGGCTGCATTTGAAGAAAATAACCTTTAAGAGAGAGACAAAAGAAGACAGCAGTGGAAAGGTGACTATTTTCTACGAGGCTGCAGATCAGGTCACAGGTAAAGAATAAAGAATTATTAAGCACAGAAAACATGCTTCAAAAGTTACCAGATGGCAAGAGCTCTAAGTTAACTTTTCAGCAGTCCTGCCAAGAGCTGAAGTGAATGCAACATAGCACAATATCATTTGTAGAAAAACACAAAACCAGAGAATTCCTGCCATAATTGTTCCATGATTCAGCAATTCACCCAGCTAACTGCTCCCAATCACACATAAACTCCAATAAATTTGAGAAGAGATTCACACACATGCCATATGTTAGGATGGATGCAAAGCCCCAAGGATATCATTGGAAAGCTCACAGCACCTATGCAGAGCTCAAGAAGGAAAAGAGTGAATACAAATTTGCAATATGTATTTTTAAGAGGAAGGGCATGGGGAGAAGGTTTCTTAAGTTCACTATCAACTTGCAGTGAGCTAATGCACAGCTCTTCTTCCCCAGGATTGCCATAAAATCGGGGAGCAGCTGCCTAATCCGTGGGTAGAGACAGAACAGGAAGCTTAGGAAAGGAGACAGGTAAATACTGCAGATTTGTGTACCCAGACACCTGGGGGGCGACTGGCACGGTCACTCAGGGGACACCTCCTTCCTCAGCACACAGCTCTGCTCGGGGTGCAGCCACAGGACCCAAGGCCAAGGCCAAACCTGAGTTTGTCAAATGAGGATGCACCACTTTTTGCTCCTTTGAGTCACTCTTTACCTACAGTGGCATGACAGATCAGAATCTGGCCCCTGGCTGCTTAGTACCTGCTTGGATTTAGACCAAGGATGAGCTTTAGTTTAAGGCAAGAGCTATTAATTCCCACCTTTGTTCAGACATAAAGACTGATAAATGCCTTTGTGCATTTATGTACAAGATAATGCAGCTAAAAAGTATTCAGCATGTGCATAAAACTGCAGAGGAATAGCAGATGATTTTAATTCCTTCTTAATAATTATAATTAAGTTTACAACTATATTATGATATATAGTGTATTATTTCCCTGTTTTTCTCTTTCCTCAGTTTTTTACAAAAGCTTAAGGGAATAATTGTTCTTTGGGTGCATGTATTAAATGTTACCAGCAGTTTGTTTTTGAGACTATTCATTCCCTGCAGATTCTTCAACACAAGATTTTTTTTAAAGCAGTATAAAACAATTATAAATTCCCCATGTAATTAAGTTCATTATAGCAAAATTCTCAGCTGATTTAGTCCACTGTTAGCCATCTTGCTTTTCATGTTTCAGGTTCTGAATTTCATTAAATTATTTTATTGGAGATGGGGCAGCTTTTTTTTTTTCTCAGAGTATGGTATGGAATAAAAGATGAAGAAAGAACATTAAGTTAACTACAGTTTCAGAGGAAACATTTTAACTGCAAACCTCTGATGGTAATTCACACCTTCATATGATAAGTGCAATTTTGCTAAAAAAACAAAAAAAAACAGTTTAGTTTTTTTTTAATTCTCCTTTTCTCATACCTTTACAAGTGAGACTCCCAGAAGATGCTGACCAAAAACCTGAATCACTGCTGGTTCAAACTCCTGTTTCTTGGACTGCTCACTACTTTCACTCCCTCTTTCAAGACTCAAAACCTGATTGCATCCTTAATTTCACTGATGACACGAAAAACGAGTATTCATTACTGTGTTTGGAGTATTAGCATTTTTAAAGCTCTGTTGGAAATGCAACAACTGTCTTTTATTAATAACTAAGTTCAGCTACCAAATAAATACAAGGAAGAAAGTTCTGACTTAAAAACTGCCGACCCTGCAACTCTCTCAGCAGGAATTCTAGCAAAGACACACACAGTGAAGCCCAGCAAAGTGAGAGGTGCTGTATAATGAGGACACTCTCCCCGGCCTTCAGACTGCAAGGTAAGACATGGTACTCTTGGTTATTTAGAAGCAATTAACCTTTTTTTTGTGAATACTGTAGCTGGCACGACCTGTTCTTCCTGTTTGCACACAGCTCCAAGGGCAGAGGGGACTGGGCAGTGACCTCTTTTTAACAACATGTGGTCTCCAATAAAACCTCTCAAAATATTCTGCATTGCCCTTTGCCTACATTTTCTTTTGTGAGAAATGGAAATGTGTAAAGACACAAGACAGGGTCTGCAAACATCACAAGAGAAGCAGGAAAGGGAGTCAGTCAGCCAGGGCCAGATCTCTGCTGCATTTAAATAAAGCATCTGATCCCCCAAGCTATTATGACCTGATGTTATTCATAATCTGCCAAACCAAAAAGGGAAGCAACCCAAACTGGAAATAAAAGATTAGATCCAACCAGGCACCATTGCTCTGATCTTTACCAAAAATTACCTTTTAAATCAGACTTAATCTAACTGCCACTTGTCAATCTCAAGCTTCTCGGGGTTGGATTCCCTACATACAGAGAGTCATGTGAGCTGGAAACAACCTGCAACATGGAGAAATAAAACAAGATCTGGGCTTTCATTCAGAGAGCTGCAGTTAAGCAAACTGCTCGCCAAAGACATGATTTAATTCTGACATTGTCATCCTGCCAGAAAGAAAGAGAAGCTAAAGGGCATAATATGGAGCCAGAGATTACCACTAAACTGACATTTTCTTGAATTAAGATGGATTATATTTTTAAGTGGAAGAATGATTATTGCAGTAGAACTGATAGAAAATATAACTCTCAAATTAGACAGACATTCCAGAATGATGGTACTGCTTGAACTAAACTCAAGTGCAGGATTGAAATCATATTGGTGGAAATTTCAGCCATTTATAAAAGCATAAGTTGATATTCTTATGTAAGTAATATATCACTTGTTTCATCTAGCAGCCGGTACCTTGTCACCCTCTCCACTTTCAATCATAGGTAGAGTACTTGGCAAGAATCAAAATATTATCTGTACCTCTGAAAACAAAAGAAAACAAGGGAATATTTATATTTCAAAAGACCCTAAAAGACAAGTTAAAAAATGGCATTTATGGGCATCATTAAGCACAAAGATTTTGCCATCAATACTGAACAGGCCCTCACTGACATGACAAAATCAGTCTGTCTTTCATCCTGTTAAAGAACACTGTCTTAATGATCAGGGCACAAGTGAATTCTCTTTATCTGCATGTGCAGAAGTTGTCTGGGTGCAAGTTCTGTGGTAAATGCAGTTTATACTGTTCCAGGCAGGGTTATGGTAAGAATGAATGACCATTGGAAGGGTCAGTGTGCAGAATCTTGCACCTTTCAAAATGAGAGCTCCTCTGGACAACGTGGACCCATCCCACTGGCTTCCTTTCAAGAGAGAAGTTCACTGGAGGCTGGATTCTCTGGCTCAGGTTTAAAGTTGGATGTGGGCAGAACTGATGTATAGAAATGCAAAATTCTAAGCCAGGAGTTTTTCATCCAGCTGCTGCCTTACCCTGGAAATGCCTAATTTCTCCAGGTGAATCTCCTTCTAATCTTTCATTTTTTTCTTTGAACGCCCAGAACTGCTGTGATTTGAGCTCTGCCCCTAAATCCCACATGAAACCCCATCAAAATATGAAACCAGTATTTTTGCTTTGGCAAAGTCACACAGGGGATTCAAAACGCAGAGGCACCTCTAGAAGCACACGAAGAAGCCAACAATGACTATTTCCTGGTAAAAGGTGCTGATACTCATGGCATGCCCATGTTTATATGCATGAGGGCACCACCAGTCTGGAGTTCCTTGGAGCAAAACAAAATGCTAAAGAAAATGGGTCAAGAAACTGAGATGACATTCTAAAAGGAAAATAGTTGAAATGCCTTGTTATAATCAGGAAAAAAACCAAAAACAACAACAAACAAACAAAACCCAACCAACATTTAGATTTTTGCAGTTAATTGTTGCCACATTTCTATTCAACATAACTGAAAGTGAAGTGTTTGCCTTAAGGGAATGTAGTATTCCAACGGCCTGGAATAAAATTCTTCTAAATGTTTGTCTAGCAAACAGTATGATTTATGTTAAACTGTCATTCAGAATTAAACCAGGTTTTTCACTATCGAGTCAAAGGTCTTATTTTTTTGCACCATTCCTGTTATTTGGTCCTAAAAGAAGTGGAGGAATGTTATAGTTGTGAGAAGTGCCTTTAATTTCAGCTGGTGGGAAGAGTTTACTATGGCAAATATGATTTGAGTGTCTGAGACACTTTTAATGCTCAGCTGTTTAGCTCAGAAGATTGACTGCGGCTGCTGTAGATTGCTCCTGCTCCACATTAATGCCTCCTTCCTCTGCTCCTTCCCCAAATTCTCCACACACCTATCCATCTTTCCCTTGCAGGGGAGCCTTATAATAATTACACTTCTCAGAGCATTAAGAAGATAGAGATAGATTTATTGAGTGAGCAGGCTCAAGAAAAAAATGGTTGGGAATGCCTCACAGTTGTCAATTTTTTTTCCAATTATTAAGAGCATGTGATCAATTTGTTTCTCTGGATGTGCAGGTTGGATTCTCCAGAATGTTTTATAGGACATTTTAATGCCATTGCCATATTTTAAAAAAGGGTAAACAAAAAGTAAAGAGAAATGTCTTTAATAATATAAATAAAAACCAATGTCACAACATAAATAAAAAATGTGATAATAAAAATACCTTAATGTAACACGTCTGACTGCCTTCAGCAAAGCAAAAATGCAGGTAAAATGGAGTTTTCCCTTCTTAATTATACAGATATAGAATTTGATTTTTTTTCTTATGCCCACTGAACAGAGAAGCATCATTGATTAGTCTACCACTATGCCACTGTTTGTAGTACTTGGACCAAAATATCTGAGTCCCATAAGCTTCCTAAAAAATTCTAATAAGGATACAATTTTCCAGAAATTCAATTATTCTCTTGGAAAAGAAACAATTTTTGTGACAGTGCTCTTTAAGACTTATTAAATCACAGGTATGGGAATTAGGCAATTATTTTATCTCTTGCAGGAAAATTATCCCCAAAAGTAGAAAATCCATTGAACACTGACTATCTGACATTTATTTTTTTCAACTTTAAAGCAGCCAAGTTTGGCACTGTTTGTTCTGTAAGCATGAACACCCAGACCATGGAGCTGAGGTGACCAGAAAAGAGGAATCTGACAAATGTAGGAGTAAAATGGGATGTGAAATAAAAAAGATACTTTCAAATCAAGCTGTGATCACATGTGTAATAAAATACCTGTATGTACACAAATAGTAATATCTGGGTATCTGAATAGCATCCATCCACTTGGGTATTAATCAGTTCAGTTGAGCTTTTATATGCAAAGGGAAATGGAAGAGAAAAAGCTTTTACATCTACTTATGGTATTTGCAAACATCATCCCAACACATCAGAAACATAAAGTTAATTCAGAGGTATTTAAAATCTGTACCCACTTTAATCACTTTACATCAGTTCACATTATTTATTTTTTATTGCCTAAAGTTGAATGTGTCACTTGTGTACTATTTACAGTCACCAGAAACTTGTCATGTTTAGAAATATTAAAGTGTCCCGGAGCACCTCTCTAATTGAATATTCTTTCTGATGCTCATGAATGATTAATGGTGGGCCCCTAGCCACCTACTGCTGAATTGTAGATTCCTGAACGAAAAAGAGGTCATGTTATCCTTATTTACAAGATCAAGTTCTGTATGGCAATCAAAATTTGATCTAAGAAATGGTCATTCTCTGGAGACAGGCCTGCTTAACACCTGCTCTGTGGCCTGACTGGGCAGCAAAATCATTCAAAATAGCCCTCAAAACCCAAAAAATCAATGATGTTCCCACCACACAAAAGCAAAAGCCAGGTTGACTGCTGTTAACAGGTGTGTTTTACACTGCCAATATACACAGATACACCAAGCTGAGGAAAAATGCTGAAAAATTCAAGGAAGCTTTGATAAAAGGGCATCAGCTGGAAAATAATGAAAGATACCAAGATTCAAACATTGTGTATCCTGTGTGTACTTTGACACCTCATTTCATCTGTACCTTGTCCTCCCTTTGGGAGGGACAGCTGATGTGGCCTTAAGGTTTCCCCATCACTTGCTCTGTGCTCGTTTCCTGAGTTCTACTGACAAAATATGGGCTTCCCATTTAGTGAGATTTCCAGTGTGATACAGAAATTACTCAGTTCAATGTCACAGATAAAATGGTCTCTAGCCATTTCCCAGCACAGCACAAACATGGAAACACAGTGGCTGGCACAGATTTCCTGGGCAGCTGTATCTATCTTGTCTTCCTCGCACTTTTATATCCTCTTTTGTAAGCTGCTGGGCAGGATGGTGAAGAAGGCAGCAGAGTACTGTGGACTCTAATTCAAAACTTAATGGGTTCTTCAAAGGAAGAGCCTTTTGTATTCCTGCTCCTGCACTCAGGTAAGACATTTGTACCCTTTCTGTCCTCCCTTTTGCAAAATGGATCAAAGCAAGACTGTCCTACAGAAGGAATGAATAAAAAAGAACTCATAGGACACTGAGAAGTGCACATAGAATAATTCTAATGTCACAGGCAGAATGGGCTGTGTTGGAAGGGACCTTAAAGCCCATCCAGTGCCCCCCCTGCCATGGGCAGGGACACCTCCCACTGTCCCAGGCTGCTCCAAGCCCCATCCAACCTGGCCTTGGGCACTGCCAGGGATCCAGGGGCAGCCACAGCTTCTCCGGGCACCCTGTGCCAGGGCCTCCCCACCCTCCCAGGGAACAATTCCTGCCCAATATCCCATCTGACCCTGCCCTCTGGCACTGGGAAGCCATTCCCCCTTGTTCTGGCACTCCATCATTTGTAAACAGTCTCTCTCCAACTTCACTTTAGAAGGGAATCTCATAACTTCATTTTAGAAAACAAAGCAAGTGAAAGGTTGAGTGCATTTTACATTTATAGAGAGACTCCAGAAATCTTACTGAATTATATCATTGTGGGAATCTTTCATACAACTGAATGTCCAAACAGTGAGAACCCTTATAAAATGCCAGCTTTAAAAATTGCTTGCCAGTAAGTCTAATTCCTTTCATGCCTTTAAGGTTATCTTCAAGTGCCCTAAACTGTTCCTGATCACTTTTCTTGAGCTTGCAACAAATGGGAGAGAAAGCACAAGTAGATACTGACTTTCTAAGAACATTTTCCCTCTGTAAATACATTACTGAGGCTATCATGCAAGTGTTTTAATTTATTCTCTTTTTCTTCAGATGTTTGCTCAAGTCATGGAAAGGAGTTGTTGTTTATGAACATCACCAAACGTGTGAAAAAAAATTGAGACATTTCCATTTGGTGAAGCTAAAGGTACCACCACTGTTAAGAGTCCTTAGGAGATCATGCCTGGAGGGCAAATATCCTTCACACAAGAAGATTGTAGGGAGCAATATGCATTTGACTGTAAAGTATTTACAAAACTCTATAGCCATTGTATTTGGTTTAGATAAATATCTCTGAACTCCAACTTTTCATTTTGCTGTGACCTGGAAATCCCACAAAATGTGATGGATTTTTTTTTTTTTTGCTTTTTGGGTTTCCGTTGGTTTTGTTTTGTTTTGGCTTGGTTGGGGTTTTTTTTTGCTAAATTCTGATACTTTCCATGTTCTACAAGTTCAAGTACAAGCTGATGTTTGTTACAACTGCATGATAAGAGGTGGTTTTTACTCACAGAATACTTCACTTACTAAGTGAAAGGACTGTACTTTTTCTCTTATGGCATTTTGAAATCCTCTAGTACATTCCTGATTAAAAAATTAGAATAAACAATGCTGGGGAACCATCTAGAGCTCACAGGAAATTCCCAAAAATGGTCCAGAAAAGTCCACCCCTTGTAAGGTGAATACAAACATACTACATTCCCACACATTTTTATTCCCATTCCCTTAACAAGGTACAGCAGGTAAATCTAGAATTATAATTCTACAAGCAATCCTGTTATTTTTAAGCCTGAAAAGTATTTAATCAAATCTAATTTAAACAATATTAGATGTGTGTGGTAGCAAATTCTGAAATTAATCTCCTCTCAAGAATCATTCTGCTGAGGCAGTGGCTTAAAGGTGTCAGATTAAAAAATGCTTTGCTAAAGCATTTGAAAATCTTATTTTAATTTAGATGCGTATTTGTTCCATTGCCCTGTTTTTGATCTAGGCTAGAATTGTCACATAAATACAATAAAATCTGCACTTCATCTTGTTATGATCAGGGAATGTGTGTGTGTAAGAAAGACACAGGGAGAATGGTCTTGATCCCCTTAGGCTAAAGTACATTCCACAGCCCTAACATTTATTAGGCCTTTATAATGTACTTTGCTGGATTTATTATCTCCACCTCCATCTACTTCTGCTTGAAGAGAACAGTCCTAAAATTGCCCTTAAAAGAAGACAATCATGATTCTTAAAATAGAGCATCCTTTCACAGCAAATCAAAAGTGGAGAACAATAGCGAGGGGGCTGTCTTTCCAACCTTGCTGTGTGAAGTTCTGCTGGAAGCTTTAAATGAAATAAAAATCAGCCTTTACAATGAGCCTTTACAGATAATAGTGTTGGACAAGGACTTTGTTGGGTTGCCTCTTTTTAACTTGTCTCTTACCAGGCTAAATGAAGAAGTAGCCCAGTTGAGGGAGAACTAACTTTATCCGGGTTACCCCCTCCGACAGTCAGCAGAAGGTGGCAGTGACACAGAGCCTCAATTATTTCCTCAGCTCTCCATGTGGTCTCTTCTGGCCAATATGAACAAGAAGTCCCTTTCTTGCACCCCTGTGTTCCCAGCTGACTCACAGCTGAAAGAAGCCTGGGTCACTTGGTAATTTTCTTATTGTCATCACTGCTTTCTGCCCTCCAAGGTTCCTCAGGGTTTAGCTGAAGATTCTCAAATTCAGTAATGAATAGTGAACAAAAGTTCTCAGACTCTCTAAAGCAAGATAACTGATCAAATAACTGATAACATGCAGCTCTAGTATTTACATGTCCAGGAATGTCAGTCTGATGATAGTTCTCATCTGGAAAATAAAGTAAAAAGTATTGCTCAAATTCATTTGGGTTTTAGCTTTGCTTTTTTTGTTTTTTTTTTTTTTGTTTTGTTTTTTTTTTGTTGTTGTTGTTGTTGTTTTTTTGGTTGTTGTTGTTGTTGGTTTTTTTTTTTTGTTTGTTTGGGTTTTTTTTCTTTTTGTTTTTTTGATTTTTGTTTTTTTTTTCTCTCAGATCAGGAAGAATGTAATTCATAGGAAACAATGGATTTTTAGAGGCTCATTCTATGTTCACTCTCTTTCTTCCCAGTACTGAAAGAAACAAAGTTAATAAGTTTTCACTCTTGGCAATGCTGGACTTCAAATGGTTTGCCCTGAAGCTTCTCAAAACTTACAAGTGTACTCTGTAAAATGTCTGAGATTAATTCTCCTCTTGCTGACATGGTATGAGTCAGAAAGACATGTTGAAATCAGTGGGCTGGTATCCTACTACTGTCATCCTATTTCCACATTACTCTCTTTGTTTGATTTATCTTGAATGTTTGTCATGGCAAATTTTACTTAAATATTAGTTTTGTTTCTTTCCGGCAATTTCCTCTTGTGCAGTCATCCAAAAAAAAAGTGTTAGCCTGTTCCCAGCAGGAAACAGAGACACAGACCAAAATCTAATGGCAGGTAAAGGTTTGCAGATTCTGATTTTTGCGAGGAAATCTGCATTTCCCCATCCCAGTGCATTGGGTAGGTCGTGCTGTCCTACATGATCTCTGTTTGAAATCCTCTATGATGTCTACAAAATCTTCTGTTTGCACTGCCCAGTTTGTGATCCCACTGTTGGGACCTGAGCATAGCCTCCAGAAACAGCACCTTTGGAACTCAGAAACACAAAGAACTTCCTACAATACCTAATTTTCAGCTGATTACTCTCACATTATCATGCCACCTATCTCATCCTGACCAAGTATGTCTTCAAATCAGTTTGAACACCTCCACTTTAGGCTGCCTCTGCCCCTGCCTCTTCTAACCGAGGAGTTTTTTTCAGAATTCCAGCTCAGATTCATTTGTGGCCAGTGCAAACACACAGCAATGTCCGTGCCTTGGGCAGCTCTTTTTATGCTGCTCATGCCTCTTTCAGCCAGATGATGAACTCACACATGATGTTATAGATGATTAATGAATTTACAAGAGTAAACAAAGGTCCCTAAGTATTAGGGAGTGGAGGGGCTGTGACTGTCTCAGTGTCTTCACTTTCCAGAGCTCATCAGAAAAAATCATACACTCAAGTGTTATTAAAGCTGAATTGAAATTGGCAACTTCTTAAATTCAGCAAAAGATTCAAGAGATGAACTGACCTCTGGAAGTCAAGTCTGCTCCTCTCTCCCTGAGCTGAGCAACTAAAGAGTCAACAAAGAACAAGAGGAGAGGCACAGTGAGGTCAGGAGATGGGCACAGGTGTCCCACGCACAACAGCAGCCACACAAAAGAAGCGCAGGGTCCGACTCCTGCAGTAAAATAATGGAGAGGCTGCAGCATCCAAGCAGTTCCATGATATTATTCAGGAGTACTGGTGCATTTTTAGGCAGAAACACATTTGGAAGGAGTAAGTGCCATGGAGCCTTGAGCAGCATATTGAAAACATATGAGGGTTCTCTTGAGAGCTTTGAGAGTTCTGCTCAGCCAAGCTAAATGACGTCTGGAGCCCCCACAAGCTGGTTCCTTGTGATTCCAGTGCTGGCAAACTGTTCCCCCTAGAATTAGCTGCAGAAGCTCCAGAATTTACAGTCGTTTTCCTTCCAGGCTACAGAGAAATTGAAAATCTGAGAACTCTTTTCTTCTCTCAAGATATCTCCTCAGAAATTCAAATGTCTTAGGAGAGGGTGAGACTAACAGCAGGATGGGAACTCGTGTGTGACATTCCTGGGGACAAATTCAGAGAAAGGTGAGGAAAACAAGGGAGAGCAGGATTCAGACATTTAGAGGATCAGTACAAGGACAGAAATCACAGCTGTGTACAGCTGTGAGCCAATATAAATTTAATCATTGATTCCAAAGGCCACGGCTTTTATCCATTCTGTGCCCCACCTAACTCCCAGATAAACCCACAGAGGGAATCAAATGCTCCATAAACCTCATAACCTGTCTCAGAACAAGAAATTCCTCTGGAAGAAGCGTGTCCTGGTGCATATTGGCAGATGTGGCAGAGGACTGTTTTGTTAGCACAGGAAATTTCCGGAGCTTTACTACTTCCCTCCTCCACAGCTCATCTCTTTCAGTTCAATATAATGACCAAATTTGCATCCAAACAAGTTTGCATATTCTTGAATTTTCCATTCTGTCTTCAGTGTTACCATATTCCACTGAGGTCTCATCTTGCACTATGACACATTTATTACCAGATGATAATTGAAAAATAGAAGAAATGGCTTGGAGAGTAAATGGAAGAGAGGCAGATAATTTTAGGATTCAATTTTCTCTGCATTTTTTACTGGTAGGCATAGCATAATGCTGCAATAGAATCCAATCAGAAGTTCTCTTCTGCACTTGTCACATTTCAGTGAGCAAACAGTGGCATGTCAAAACAGCTACAAATCTGGAAGACTTGTTTTTGCTGGAATTAACAATAGGACAACCAAAACTGTGAAGAACAAATATAAAGAGAGTGCAAAAAAAGGAATTGTTAAACGAGTAAAGGATTTCAATTATGCTTATTGCCACCTTAATTTGCTTTTCTTCCTGTGTAGCAAAACCCTCAATATCATATTATACACAATTAATTCAACTGCTGTAATGAAATTAAATAGATTTCTGTAATTTGTATGTTGGAAGAAAACAGTAGCATTAATATTGCCTGTCATTTGGCAAACAGATAATAAAGCCCAAATCTAGTTAAGAAAACTCAATAAAATCTTTATATGGCAACAATGAACTATGCAAGCAAGATGCTGTTTGCATGGACCAAGCTGAACCCAGTGAGTAGGGTACAAACAAGCAGGAACCCCTAATGTGTATGTAGGGTTTTCTTACAAGTCCCCAAAGGGAACAGGTAAGAAAACCCATTTGCTTGTTTTCATCACAGTGAATTTCACAAGAAACTTCAATTCACTACCTCTTTGTTAAGATTTTGAGGAAAGTTTGCCCTAATTTTTATGCCACAGCACAGGGGTCTGTGCTCAGAGTGAGACATGCAGCCCTGGAGAACAGGAGACTGTCAGGATTTACCTGGGAGCTGAAGGGCACCTGGAATAAATCACACAGGATGCAAAGACTCTGCTCCATGAATCACAACTGTGTGATGGCAGCCTAGGCCTGTCCTCCCCCTTCTCTGCTCTGCTCCCAGCACATCCTTCCCCTGTCCCAGGACTCCATGTGTGCCACCTCCACCAGCCAAACCAGAGCAAGAGTCTGGGCTTCCAGGATTTCACAAACCTGCAGCTCTGCCAAAACACAGTAGAAACACTGAGAAATTCCATCCACCTACTGGGGCAAGTCCAGAGGAGGCTCCAGGATGAGCAGAGGGATGGAGCAGCTCTGCTGGGAGGAAAGGCTGGGAGAGCTGGGATTGTTCAGCCTGGAGAGGAGAAGCTCTGGGGTGACCTCACTGTGGCCTTGCAGGACCTGAAGGAGCCTGCAAGGAAGATGGAGAGAGACCATTGACAAGGGCTGGAGGGACAGGACGGGGGAATGGCTTCCCAGTGCCAGAGGGCAGGGTCAGATGGGATATTGGGCAGGAATTGTTCCCTGGGAGGGTGGGGAGGCCCTGGCACAGGGTGCCCAGAGAAGCTGTGGCTGCCCCTGGATCCCTGGCAGTGCCCAAGGCCAGGTTGGATGGGGCTTGGAGCAGTCTGGAAGAGTAGGAGGTGTCCCTGCCCATGGCAGGGGGTGGAACTGGATGGGCTTTAAGGTCCCTTCCAACCTAAACCAGTCTGTGATTCTGTGATTACTGATTTTATATATTTCACTATGCATACTCACTTCATATATGGACTCAAGGTAAAGACCCTTTGATCATGGGATGGTGTGGCTTAGAAATGCAAAAATATTTTTATTTCAAAGAAGAAAAGGTCATCATTTAGAAATCCAGCTTGGGCTGCTTGCCAACCATGTCTTATCCCAGAATTCCCTAGGCTCATCTATTCTTCATTTGCCTTTCCTATAATTCTACCTATGATCTCTCTTGTAAACATTTATGAGCAGACATTTCAGAAGCTTCATATTTTCTTTAACAAATGGTTTATATCATCTTTGTGAAGAGTGCTACATAACGATGCAACATCATACATTAATATTTAAAACTGAATGAAATAACACCTCAACAAGGATAATTTTTTCTCAGTTTGCTAGCTGTCTTAAATTTATTTGTGAAATGAATTAGAACAAGGAAACCACAGAGATAAAGATTCCTTGCATTTTTATGAATAGACAGCAAATTCATTTTTAGAAGAAATATTTGCATAAATGTCATTTTTTTCCTTCTGAAAGGGCACCTGTTTCCACAAATTATAATCTGAAGCTCATTAGATGATTAGATGTTCTGGAAATATGATTTATAGGCCAGATCTCCCAATCAAGAGAGAAAAACAACACTGTATGAAATATATCCTTGAACAAAATTCAGCAGAATTGTAAAATGCAGAAATTGAATATTCCATAATTGCTGTTACAAGCAAACACCACTTTCAAAGACAGCATTGCAGAAGCAGCAAACAGAAACAAAATTCAACAAATGGCATAAAATACAAATTGAGACTCAAAAGAGGTCACATTGTGCATCAGGCAGTGGCAAGCTGTACATCAGGAGCCTCTGTGAGCACATTGGTGGAGCTGCCTTGCTTTGGATTCGCTTCTGGAGCCACAGGGCTGGGCACAGTGAGGAATAACACTGGCATTCAGGGGCTGTAGGAGATCCTCCCATGGCCAGCCCAGGCAGCCCTTCCCCAAAGCCCTGCCTGGGCTCGCACTTTCCCTCTGCTGAGCTGACAGACCCGTGTGGCTTTTTTTACGTGGCCACATCTGTGTTTCCCTCACTCCGTGTCCAAAGCAGGGCCCCGCTCGGGCTTTGCCTGCTGACACCTTGTGATTCTGTCACATCTCGTTTTCTTGTTCTCCTCTCACAGGTTCCCCGCCCCAGCACCTTTCCCAGGAAGGGTCTGACGTTGTTTGCTGAGGTGCTGAGAACACCCACAGTGATGGAAACTCGTTTTGATATCCAGACCTTCCAGAAATTTCTTGTCACCCTTAACCCATTCCTCTCAACTTTTCGTGGTTTTTTCCCTCTGATTATTTTTAACACCAATTTTTCTTTTCATTTCCCTAAGTTCCCACAGGATCACTAAACTACAGTTTACAGTTTCTGCAAACCAAAGGTACTTTCCTCCACTCTCACTTAGCTGCTTTGGGATTTGTAACTTATTGCCTTCTTTTATATTTTCTTACAAAAAGCAATGTGTCCCTTACATGATGGCCTACATAAAACAGTCTTTTATGGACCTGGGGTCAGCACACAGCTTTTTAGAAGGCATTCAAATTTGGCTTGGAAACTGAAATACTTGTGTGCTTCATTTTTAAAAAAGGAAAAAAGCATCAGTCCTCATTTTTAAAAGAAAATTGTCTCAAATCAACAAGCCCAGACTTGGAAGTTCAGAGAGTTTTGTGCCAGTAAAAATAAAAAATCTCATCTAACGTCTTTACTTTTGAAGAACTGAGCAAAGATCCCTCATAGAAGTTGACAGGATCTGCATGAATTGGAGACTATCAAAGTCTGTACTGTACTTTTACACTGTTGCTTGTCCTTATACATACAATAGCACGTTCCAGAAGTCTCAGCTGCAGTCCTGGCCACAGTGCAAACCCTTTGAAGGTACAATCTAACTGAATAAAACAAATAAATCACAGAAAGGGGTACACAGTATTAGGGTGATGAAATGGCTGATACAATATCATGCAGAATCAAGGGAAAAACTGAGCTTACCTGGATCCCCCCTGGGTCAGGGCTCTGTTCAGTGGGCAGTCCCATCCTCACACCCTGTCCAACCCCTCTGGGTTTACCACTACACACACACAGCTGTAAGACACGAGGAGACTGCAACTTCCATGTTCACTCCTTCATGGTACAACTGAAAATAGAGTAGATTCCTTACCTTAACATCATGTTTAATAAGTGTTACACTTTAATAGGTCTGATATTAAGTGCCAAATGACAGCAATAAGATGTGACAAATATATTTTGAGCCTGAGAGACAAGACTGTTCTGTATGTCACCTGCATTACTGTTATGCATAAGGATGCAAATAGTTGCTGACATTGGGTAACACATGGGTGATACTTAGTAAAATTATGTCAAGGTAAATTTGATTAACTGAGAGTGACACAGCCTGATTTATGGATTCTATTGACACACCATTTCTTCCCTGGCAGTGGAAATAATATTATTTATTTCTGCTGAATATAACTTTCCTTATTTACCACATTCTGACTCTTGTATTAAATGGGCTCCATTATAATATTATTTATATGACATCAGTACCTGGAAGGCCCAGTTATGCCTTCTCTGGGGCATGCATAGTAAAGTACTACTGCCAAGAATTGTTTGTTGCTAAAATACTCAAGTGAGGCAAAGGGAGGTTAAAACAAATGGATTTTCATGTTCTGTAGTCAAAGACACACTGACATCTTCATGCATGATTTCTTCATCTGCTCAAGTAACTCTGCAAGACCTTTTCAACATGACTGACATGCAAGGTTCAATCTGTAACTGGTCTTGCTCCCTTTATTTTCCCACTCTTTGTATCAGCACTGATTTCCCTCTCCTGCAGCCTCCTGATGTTTCCTTCCCACTGTGTGTCACAGCCTGGCACTAATGATGCCCCAGCCTGGGAAAAACACAACTGGGCATGTTTTCTTATTGCCAAATAAACCTGATCCCAGATTCTGTTCCATTATACAATTTTTAATGAGGCATAGATGTGTAGTGATGTATTTTATGTTTAAGGATGGGAAAGAAATAATTAGTGCTGGACAGGATCTTGAACACAGCTACAGAAGAATTTCACGTGGTGGGGACTCTGGAGGTTTCTAATCCACCCTTCTTCTCAAAGCAGGACCCACAAGGTTGTGTTGCTCAGATCATTGTACAGTTAAGTTCTCAATATCTCCAAGAATAAATATTTCCCTCTGAACCTCTGCCCCTACAGGTTGAACCCATGGCAGAGATCATGGGTTTCATCCAAATTTGACTACCCTCATGACAATAAAAATCTTTTATAATGGTAGTATTCTGTACCACACCTCATTGTCACTGTTTGTGAAACAATGGAAGGAGAAAAAATACCTGAAATATCGTTTTTATTCAATAGGGAACTTATATCACATGACATCACGTGGAAAACACAGAGAAATGGGGCTAAAGACCATTGCATCTGTCAAATCATGAAAGAGATTTCAAAGTTCTAGTACAAAAATAAAGAAAAAAAGGACCTAGAATTAAAGAGGAAATTAAACAGGATTGAGTCACTCATTTTGCAGTGGCAACACTGAGATAGTTTAAAGTAAGGAACTCCATCATTTGCTGAAAAATTCTTACAGCCAGATTTGTTTCATGCAGCAATAAGATTAATAAAAAATCTGATTTAGCCTTTTCTATATTGCAGGGGTGAATTAGTCATTTATGTAGAGAGAATCACACAATGACACAATCACAGAACTATTTAGGTTGGAAAAGACCGCTGAGATCATTGAGTACACCTGTTAACCCACACTGCCAAGTCCACCCCTAAACCACATCCACATCTCTTTTAAACATCTGTAGGGATGGGGACTCCAACTCCCTGGGCAGCCTGTTCCAATGCCCGACCACACTTTCAAGGAAGAAATTCTCCTTAATAGCCAACCAAATCTTCCCTGGTGCATCTTGAGGCTGTGTCCTCTGCTCCTGTCCCTGTTCCCTGGGAGCAGAGCCCGACCCCCCTGGCTGCCCCTCCTGGCAGGAGCTGTGCAGAGCCAGCAGGGCCCCCTGAGCCTCCTTTGCTCCAGGCTGAGCCCCCCCAGCTCCCTCAGCCCCTCCTGGGGCTCCAGCCCCTTCCCCAGCCCCGTTCCCTGCCCTGGACACCTCCAGCCCCTCAGGGTCTGTCTTGTCATGATGGTCCCAAAACTGATCCCAGGATTTGAGATGTGGCCCNAAGCTGGGACAGCCCAGGGACGGGCACTGCCCTGCTCCTGCTGCCACCCCAAAGCTGGGACAGCCCAGGGACGGGCACTGCCCTGCTCCTGCTGCCACCCCAAAGCTGGGACAGCCCAGGGACGGGCACTGCCCTGCTCCTGCTGCCACCCCAAAGCTGGGACAGCCCAGGGGCCATTGGCCTCTTGCCCACCTGGGCACACCTGGGCTCACGTCCAGCCCCTGTCACCAGCACCCCCAGGGCCTTTCCCAGCAGCAGCTTTCCAGCCCCTCTGCCCCAGCCTGGAGCTGCAGGGGGTTGGTGTGACCCAAGGGCAGGACCTCAGCCCATGGATCCAGCCTGCCCAGATGCCCTGCAGAGCCTGTAAGATGGTGCAGTCGGTCAGTGTTAGCTCCTTTCGGGATGTTAAAGTAACACCAGACATCCTGGGCTGGTGCACACCCTCGAAAGAGGAAGAGTTCCCTCACTTGGATGGAACTGACAGTAGAGAACCAGCCAGACCTTTCAGAAGCTCTGTCCACCCAGTCCCTGTTCTAAAGAGCGACAGACTGAAGAGGAGTAAGCACAGTTTAGCACTCTAAGGACTCCACTTGCTCTCAGTGTGCAGTAGGACACAGGCAGCAATCATTAGCAAGAACCTCCAGAACAAAATGACACGCCTTATGTTCCCATGGCACCCTGTGAGTGGCACACACAGAGCAACGAGGAACAGCAAATCTATCCCATCACTTTCGTTGTGGATCTTTGGCCTTTTAAAAAGAATGGATTTGGCAGGAAAGGCTGGTCACTGCTGGTACACCAGCTATCAATGTATTCTTAATAGAAATTACTGCACCAGCAGCTGAGCCCATCCCTGCCACCACAGAGAACGGTGCAACACTCCACCAACAAAACCTGCCGTATAAAATGTGGTGATACATATTGTAAATAAGAGGTTTAGTGGCAGCTGTCAGATTACCTGTGTTGTAAAGTTGCTCCTTTAAATTTACATCACTGCAATCACAAAAACTGCAATTAAAAGCCAAGTAAATTACTGTTTGCATTTCTAATGTAACAGCAATTTCAAAACAATGTATCAATATGGAGCAACAAAGAGATTGTCTGTTTTCAAAACCAGGGAGAAGAGATTTTACTCTATGATACATGTGTGTTTCCCAGCATGATTTTTCTTTTAATGACGCCTCATAGCAAAATAGTCCACTCTACTTACTGATCATGTTAAGCTGTTTCCATGGAAATATGAAGACCCTACTATACTCAGATGTTAACTCTTAAAGCACAGCTTTACACTTCTTTAATATCAATTTTTGTTTAAAAGGCAAGCTCTTGGCAATGCAGAACTCAGTTATTTTCCAGCTGTCCAGCACAATGGCTGTGTAAGGAAGACAATGGCAAGGGCTGGTTTCAGGGGTGCTGTAGGAGTGTACAGACAGCCATATGGAAATATCCCCTCACAGCATTTCCCTGTGAAAGGGGAATTATGAGAAAAGTGACAAACAGCTCCACAGACAATGTAAGTGCTTCATTAGCCAAGTTCATTAAGGAGAAGAAATTGAGGTATGGCTAAATACCACTACAGCTTTGTCTAGCACCTTATTCCTAGGGGTAAAAGAATGATTACATTTGCTCCTGTCCCCCCACCCCACATCCAGAGTTTCTTTTAGAAACAAAGATCAAAGACATACGGAAACAACCACTTTAAAACCATTGCTCATATTGTGCCTCTCTGGGTTTTTTTTGTTGTATTTTGGTTGGTTGGTTGGTGCGTTGGTTGGTTGGTTTAGTTTGGTTGGGGGGATTTTTTAAGACGTTTTTGGTCATCAAGGCATTGAAAGAAGAGCAGCTGTAGATGTCTGCCTTGAAGTTAGGAAAATCAAAGACAACCAGGCTGTCATTCAGCCACATCCTCTCCTGCCATTCTGCTGCCTCCAGAGGCTGTGCTGGTCCAGCTGAGTGCTACAGCCAACACAGATATTTGGTCTGAAGACAGCATGACAAGGGATTTTGTAAGGCGGCTAAACAACTTCCACAATTCAGAGAACTTTTCTACTTAAATTATCAAAAATGTCTACTCATTTTACCTTTTGCTGCAACTCCTGTTTATATCCAGATGAGTATTCCTGAAGAAATAATTCTCATGCATGCAAATGCAACTGAAATGAGTCATGAGGAAATTAATTCCAGACGTCCAGTTCCAATCAGCTGGAGAACCATGTGACTCTCCAACACAGCCTTATAAAGGTACAGCAAATGCATTCTGCTCTTAGTAAGACATCCTGATCTACAGAGGTAATATCATTATTATGAACAATGCTTCAGCAGGCATTTTTTTAAGCATTGACAACAAAAGAAAAATAGCCTTGTATTCCTGGTGCCTTTAATCATTTTTAACACTTTTGTTTGCCTGTGGTTCTTTCTTGCCTTACAAAAGGCAAACGTGCTCATATTACTTCATTTAAACTTGCACTAAAGAAATACCCAGATAATTCTGAAAATATGCATCAGCTTGGTGATTTATAAGTGAATTACACACTTACTGTAGGTAGCAGGTATAAATCAACACAGTGGGCCTCCTGATGCTCAGATAACTTGTTTTACAATCTTTATCTTCCTAAAGCTAAAGAAGTTGATTTAGATGGCTCTAAAAGCTTAAATGAAATACAGCCCAGGCAGGTAGTTTCTAATAACATACATCAAATCTTTATACACAATAAGATGACTAAATCTCAAGTCTACACCTTTTTCCTGTGATAAATGTATTGCATTTCTCTTCAGCAGTGACACAATGCAGGCCAGGCCTGCAAAGAAGCTCAAGTACTTGTGATTTGATGTTGGATATCTTTAAAAGACAGCAATACATAGTGGGGTTGGCAACTGCACTCCTGTGCCTTCACTATGATTGATGCCATCAATAGCCTAAACACAGCACTGGGGGCCAGGAACCCTCCTGTGCCCTGTAAACCTGGATTTGTCACTAATTCTCTCTGAAGACATAGGCAAGTGATGTGTGAGGCTTTACAGCCCCCCGAGTGAGATAAGGGTCGATTGCCTCGCACAAGTATATAGAGGTTTGGTTGACTAAATAATTGTCTCAATAAATGTCAAGTGTCCTTAGAACACATCCCTACTTTGTGTGGGTCAGCTGAAGATGACAAGCTTTAAAGGCAGTCCCTGAAGTGACATCTAAATATGTCAATGGCTGTTTGGCCCATTGCAAATCAAGCTGAAAATTTGATGACTGCTTTTTTGTTATTTTAATCAATTATTTCTTATTGTTTTCATATTACCTGGTTTAATCCTTTGCCATATTTCAAATATATCCTCCTTCCTCTCTCCAAGACAGAAAAATGCTCTTGCTTCCAGTAAAGATGAGTGACAGATGCTCAGGAAGGCCAAATTTCCTGTGCAACCATTATGAAGTCTGGCAAATCAGGGGCAGGAACTCAGATATTTCAAAAATTAGTCCAATTTATCAATGAATTGTTAGATGTCATTTCTTTCCTGTGCTGTCATCTCCTGCAAGCACCACAGAAATATTTGATAAATATAGGAGGGTTATCACAGGAAGGATGAGACTGCAGTTTTAATAAGCATCTTTACACCCAACTGATATCCACTGGAGCTACAGATCAGAGCAGTAATAAGAGCTGGAAGATGCAGTTAAGTTTCTCAGCTGCTTTGCAACAGTGTCAGAACTCATAAATTTGGCTTCTTAAACATGCCTCTGAAGAAAACTGATTTCTGCACTGCGAGCTTTTATGATCACTTAAAAATAAATCCAAATCACCTGACAGGTCACTAAATAGGGTTTTAAATTTATCTGAAAATGCATCCCACACGCTGAGATTTTATCTTAGCATTCATCCCAGGGATGCCCAGCCCAGCTCTGCAGTGCATGACCAGGTGTTTGGCTACATGTCTGCAATTCCTACTCGACCCAGGAGAGCTCTCTCCTTTCCCTCTCCCTGGCACAAGTGCCAGAAGTCAGGATGTAGCTGGGCAAAGGCACACACTCCATCAGCTGCAGCCTTTGGACACTCAGGAGCCCACGTGAGAGATGCAGTGATAAGAAGGGGTGATGATATTCAGGCTACTTCCCAATGAAAGCTGTGTCATTTTTACTCAAAAGATTCTAGTAAAAGCAGAATTGCTTAACAAGGGGCGAAATATAAGACCTAACCTAAAAAGCTGGGAGCCCTACTCATGAAAACATGTGTTCATTAAAATGTGGAGCCTTTAAAATGTCACTAAAACAATAGGATCCCAAATGATAACTGAAATATTTGATTTTGTCTGAGAGAAGTAATACAGAAATAAGGATTTATCAGACTCCTGCATTATCTCACAAAAAGGGTTATTTACTGCAGAGGATCCCCTAACATGTTAGTAGAAGTCATTGAAAATTCAGTCTATATGAACAAGAAGAGAACATAAGTCCTTTAAAATATATTCAATTAACAAAAAAATAACCTACCCCAAAATCTCATTTTGAAAATAAACCCTGCAGCAACTGTAGCATACAAATCAATTGCTACATATATTCCTCAACAGATAGTCTAGATGCCAAGTGAAAATCTATGTGATGATTTGACGTTACTATAGGACAACACCAGCTTTATGAAAGTTCAACTGAAATTTTTCTATTATTTCTATTTTCAGAGTCAGAAGAGATAAACCCAATATATTTGAATAGGACCCCATTATCAAGCAGTTAAACACAATGTAAATAAGTGAAATTAAAAATACATAGTGTCACCTAATCCTGGAATAATGCAAGTTGGAAGGGATGGGACATCAGGTAGTGCAAATGAAATCTCAGTGCTTTATTTTCTCCCTGCATGACTGAAAAATGAGCAAAATCTATATGGGAAAGTGTGAGAATTTCCCAGAATGAAAAGAGAACATGTTTCCAAATTATACCTTCCCATGTACAGCTCTCACTCAACCTGTGTTTGTTTTGACTGAGGTGTGCAAATGTCCTTTGGGTCAATTTTTTCAGAAGTAGAAGATCTCATGATATAAAGATAAGACTCTTGGAGTGCATACTCTTGAAGTCTAAAAGGATCTTCAGTGAGAAATAAAAATATTTTTATTTGCATTTTCAGGTCTCTCAAGTTGGAGGTCTGGAGAGATACTTAGGATGTTTTATTTTAGAAAGAAGGTGTAGAATATACTTCCAAGGAATATTAAAATTGAGGATTTTGTGGAAAAGATATAATTAAGCACACTAGCAGTAAAATAATGTGGATTGAGAAGCAGATGGGTGCATATATCTGCAGGATTTTCCAACAAAGAAAAATATATTCCGAGTGTAATGCAAGTGACTGATGCAGACATGCCTTTATCCTCACCTGCATTTATCAGCTGCCAACATTTCAAATTGCACTGCTCTTACTGGAGTGAAACTTCTCCTCTTCTTACACTGACTGGAGCTTATCTACAGCACCAAGACACAATGGGTCTGCTTGAAAGATGCAGATCCTCCTTTAACATTTCTTAATTCTCTTGGATTTCAGTCAAACCCTCAGGGTGAGCACCTGTTTTTAACAGCTCATCAAGGATGAAGCAGCACCCCTTTAGCGTCAGCAGACTGATACATGAACTGTGCAAAAGGCTGATATTGTGGCAGGGTGTTTAAGCACAAAGGCTGAATTTCCAAATGGTTTTTCAGGAGAATTGACCAAGACAGGTACCTTCTGAATGGAGGGGAATGTGCTCTGCTGTGAAAGGGAAATTAGCTCAAGAAGTGCCTGAGCAGCTTTGCCTTCAGCAGGAGATGCACTCCAAAGCCTCTCCCATTAAACATCCTTCTGGGTCAGAAGAGCAAGGAGCCAGTTAAGAACCAGCCCCCTGTTGCCTGAACTGTACTTTGCTGGGAGTCTGCTTTTAGATTTTCATGCTGTGATTATGAGAGGCAGTCTGAGCAGGCAGTGCCTCTGCTTTAAAATCTCACCATTTTTTGTGATGTCCAGGCTGCAGCCTGCAGGCAGGTCCACAGGGGACAGAAAGGCAAAAGCACTCATGCTAGCTCAAAGAGCTGACTTCCCCAGGAAAGGAATCAGGCACTGTCTGTCTTTTGCACTTGGAAGCAGAGGAAGCAGTTTGAATATGTAGCTTGGGCTCAGGGTTTCTCAGCCAGTTTACACAGAGCTTCTGAAATGCAGCAAGCCTTAGTTCCCTCAGCATTGCCTCATCTCCTTGGCACCTGGAAAATGCAAATCCAGGCAATGTGCCTCTTTGGCACTGACCTCCAGGCTGTCAGCTTAAGTGTACCTGAGCTAAATTTCCAAGAGCTGATATCATATTACAGAGAGCAATACCTATGCTGTGGAGTTCCTTCGGTGTTTTCAAATCACTTTGACACGCTGGATAAAAGAATTTCCATAATTATAAATCAAAATACAATGGATTTCATTGGGTACTGCTTTAAGGCAGGCATAAAACCTTTTCTCTGTTTGCTCTCTCCAACACACCAGCTAGAACTGTATAACACTGGAGCTGAGCACAGCAGTTCAGCACAGGAAAACAGCAAAACTGTCTCAAACAACACAAGTAATTGCCTGTTTTGTATGGGAGACCAGTAATGGGTACAATGGCCCACCTTACTCCCTCCTTTTAACTTGAGCAAGAACTGTATCTGCAGAATTAACTGACATTTGCCTTGCATTTGCCTTTTTGCCCTGTTAATTTGATTGATGTAATGCAACCTTCTCTTTCCTTCTGTTGCTGAAAAATATTGCAAGAATATGTCAAGGCTGATGCACTCCCAGTCAATCAGAGCAGATTTCTGCATATAACTTCCCTGACAATGCCTTGTTTGTCCTCTCTGCAAACTTGCAGTGTTGGAAATGTAGGCACAGGCAAATTAAAGTTTAATTATTCACTCAATCTATTAGGATGGAATTCGGGTTACAGCACAAGTCTGCCTGTGCCATTTCAGCACATCACAAAGGAGGCTGCAGAGGTAGAAGTGGATTTGGCCAAATAAAACTACCCTGTCCAGAGATTTTCTGCACAACAAAAGCCACGATTGCTTTGCCTGCATTTCTAATGGTTAAAGATTATTTATTCCAGTACAGATGGCCCAGTGCACCAAAGGGGGCATCAATGAACACAAGGTCTCTACCAGAAGCACCCATGTGGGTTCAATGGTCAAAAGCTCACACTGCTGGGACCTCAGGCTGCTGACAGAAAATATCTGTCCCTGCAGATTCCTCCTTCCTGCCCTCCAGCACATTCTGCTTGCTTCCACATTCTCTTAAGGCAACTTCCATAACCCTTCCTCACCCCCAAAATTCTGTCAGACTTGATTTCACAACTTTAATGAGAATATCCTGATTTCAGCAACAGAGAAAAGCCTTTGAGGCTTAGACAAAGAGAAATGTTTCTTCTCCTGAGGTTTCCACCAATCTTTTAGAGACATTCTCTTTCCTGATGACCAATTTTTAACAACTTGCTCTGTTATGGCTCTGGACTCCTGGATGCTGCTGCAGAGGAGACTGAGGGTCTCTCATCAGCCTGCTAAAAATAATAACATTTCCAAGTCATGCTGGTCTCCAAAATGCCACAATGGATGTATGACTTCAGGCCTGATGGCCATATTTTGTTTCATGAGCCTTAAACAGTTGCATTTCTGTGAAAGGCAATGGAATAACTGTGGCATCAAACCAGTGTAATGGAGTGGTGGATCAGGCCCTTAGAGTTAAATTCAACATGGAAAAGGTGCAGCTTTGTAAGAGATGGAGAGTGACTGTGACATCTCCTACCACACTTCTAATTTATTATTTCTCAGACTTTGTCACCTCTCCTCAGACACACTTGCCATGATGTTCCCTGAAACTATTGACCAAATGCTACAGTATTAGATTCCACAAAAACATCATGGTAGGAACAGAGGAAGCCTCTGTGTGATCCCACAGATCAGCACTTCCAGTCTCTTGGATGGTTCTGAGATGGCACACAGAGGATTCATGTCAGTATTTTATCAGCCTACAGCCATCCACCTGAAGTTGGCAACTTTCATTTGAGTAGCAAAATACCTTTGTTATAGCAAAGCTGACTATATATCAATAAAACACACAAAAGGTTTTTTAATTAGGACCAATCAGCAGTACCCTCAGTAATTTCTAACTCCAGCTTCACATACTGCAATGGTTGTGGTAAAAGGCAGTGGGAAAGGCACTAAAAACCACATTTTATGCTTCAAATGACTTGTACTGCAGGTAATATCTCAGATCATTACAGCTGAAAAAAACATTTTTAAGTTAAATATGTTTCATGATTGACCTTTTATTCTTTGACATGGCTTTGCTTTGATTCTGTATTTTATAAGTATTTCATATGTCATTGGTCTTTGCCAAATAACATCTGTAGTTTTTTTGTTTTATTGTGGAGTTTTCCTGTGTGGTTCTGTAGAGCAGCAAGTATTCTTTGGCAAATTATAACATTAAGGCAGAGAACTAAGAATCGGTTTAGACTTATCCCCAGCAATTCCGCAACACTTCTTGAAGATTTATAAACTAGCAGGCAGGTACTGAACCCAAAGCAAGAAACGACAGGAACAATTTCTGGTCTTGATCCTGTTTGACCACATCAGAGTGGCTTTCAAGTTAGTGTGTTAAAAAGGAAGGATGTCACATATCCAGCTTAGAAATACACGCACACATAAACAAGGAAATGCAGTTTCTTTTGTGCCCACTTGGCCTGGCCTTACCATTGTGAACTTCTGAAAATCGTTAAGGACTAAATCTGAAAAATGCCCACTAAATTTTGTTCACTCTCTTGGAGGTTTGAAACATTCAACACACTCTGATAGCCTAACTTAGTGCTCCTGAAAATTAAGAGTTAAGGCTCTCAAGCTGAGCATCCTGAAATTACAATCCTTAACCTGAAGCAGGTACTTGAAAATGTACCTGATGGCCTCCTGAGTTCATCAGACTTCTGAATGAGGGATATGTAAATTGCATCAAGGATTCATAGACAAGTCTTCAGAACATGCTAGGACATTTCTACTTCTAAGCAACAAATTCATACAATGCAATTTTAGTGGCACAGCAGGGTGATAATATTGCTTCTTTCCTTTAAAAATAAACAGAAAACAAATACAAAAGTGTTGAATAAACATTAAAACAAAGATTAATTTCAGGATTCTCTGTCTTCCTGTCAAAACTGTATTCATATGTATTCAAATATCAGCTGATAAATAACTTAACTGGAAATTAACAACAACAAAAAACAAAAGGAATGGGAAAAATAAAGATACCTGGAAAGATTTCAGCAAAGATCTAACTCTTGGAGTGTTTCCAAGAGGCAGCCTTGATTTTGATTAATATTATAATACAGCCTGCTAAAACAGCACCTCATAAATATCCATGAAGCGGTTTATTAGAGATGGTTGTAAATACTTAAAATCTTGTCTTGCAACCCATCAGATTTCAGAAAAAAAAAAGGCAGCTGAGAACATCAAAAGGTGAAAATAAGAAAAATTCTTAGAAGACGTTTTCTTCCTCTTAAATATTACAATATATTGGTCCAAAAAAACCATTATCCTGGAGAGTGGAAATACTACTGGAAAATGTGTGGGTTGCTTTATAAGCAAAAATAGCAGAGATTTTGAGAGAGAGGGAGACTGCTGGAAAAAAAAAACACAAAACAAAACCAGAAAAATATGAGATGGGGAATACATGGAAATTACTCTTACTACAGCCTTCTATTTTCTTATTTCAAAACCAAAGCAAAATAACTACTTGTAGGAAAATGAAGTTGGTACATATGTAAGGAAAGGGTGGAAACTAGACAGCTGAGAAAGGAACCAGGGAAATATTGGGGCATAAGCAATTTCCCTTTGCAATCTCTTCATCTTGTCTGTTTTTACACATAGCAGCTTCAATTGTAGAATAAAACAACTTTCATTTAAGCTCTGTTATATCTGAATTCTCAATCATCTCTCCTCCAGTTTCTCGCCTTACATCAGGTGTCGATATGTTCATAGTCAAGGCCATTCCAAGCAGCACTTTTGCTATGTTCCAACATTCTCCTTCCCTTAGGATGAATTTTAGCTCATGAGGTCTCTAAGGCAGAAAACTGGAGTCATGCATTTACCAAGAGGCGGGGAGCAACAAGGAGAACAACATTATAAAATGTGGCACTACAGCCACATTGTCCTGTGAGGGTGGAAGACACCACTTTTCTGCTGGATTCCTCATCTCCTCTGGGCAGGATCCCAGCAGGGACGCTGGAGATGGGGCTGTCCTACAGGAAATGAGCTCTGAGCACACACTGAGACATCGGTCCCGAGGGAATTGTTAGAAATGGGAAGCAGCACCAGCCGTGAGTGACCACAGACAAGCTCCTGCAGAAAGGGCAGGGTTTGATTGCTATTTAAGGTCAGCTCCCGTCCCAGCTGCTCCCTGTGGACAGGCTGAAGCCATAGAGATTCAGGAGAGAGTGTCAGCCCAACAATTTACTTTCAATTCCCACTCCCTTTGCTGTGCTAAGAATTTCACATGTAACCAGCACAGTGCTACAAGTCCCCTGTCCTCCTGACTCTGTGTGGCAGACACAGGTCCCCAGACAGGGCATGGCTCTGCCTGCAGGATGTGACAATGGGCTGTGTTCATCCCCTGAATCCAAACTGGGGCTGCCTACACCCCTGGGAAGGAGTGAGACAAAAGAATGGTGAAGGAAAATGATAGTGGGTTTACTGTGCTTTCCTTCTCACTTCCCAGTTTAGCAGGTCCCTGTGAAACCATTCGTTGTGTGTTCCCAGCTCTGGATGCTATCAGGGTGGAGCTGCTGTTTTGCAGGAAAGATTGCACAAAGAAGGAAATTTCTGTGTCACACAGAAAGTTTTGAGTTGGAAATAGTGCCAGTTTTGATCATGGTGTTGCAGCTCAGAAGCCAGATGCTATTTCTCCACTCTCTGTACTGTGTTGCACGCTTCCATCTCCCTTCCACTGAAGCATTTTGGAAGACGTTCCTTTGCTTCGTTTTCATTCAGAACATGTTTGAGCCAACATTTAGCTTTAAAGGCAAATTGCACAAGGTTGAAGGACAGTCTGCAAAACAAGAATTTTGGTGAGAGATGAGTCAGGTCAGTCACAGAAAGCAAAAGGCTACGTACAAAAAGCAGACAACAGGAAGATGAAACAAAGAGACAGGGAAGGAATAGCACAGACTACAACAGAAATAATTTATTTATTGCTTTTCTGAAATATTTTAAACTCCAGTGATGTTCTCATTGCTGAGTCAACACTTGGATGCTTCTAGAAGTGACTTTTTGCTCATTAGACTGCTGAAATCCCTGTTAGACACAGCCTTTCTGTGAAGGTACCATTGAGTCATCCATCACTGGCTGGAACCTATTTTTGTGCCTCAACTTCATACATACCTTAGATCCCACTACAAACTTTATCTTCTGCTGAAACCCTGAGTCTCCAAGCCCAAAGGTACATCCCTACCTTCTTGGAAAGCCATTTCCAGTGGATGCAGAACCTTGGCAGTGCTTTCTCTCATAATACAAATTATCACAAACTGAATGAAAATTATTTACCTGCTCTCAGATTCTGTGGATACAAATAGATTAATGGACTATTTACAGTATGATTCCCCATATGAGAATAATAAATACCTCTGTAATTAACTATTTAATTATGTGTCATAATTACATTGTTTTCCATAAATGGCACACTAACCATATCAGACTGTTGAAATGCATGTTTACTTCTCCCTCCTCTGCCTTATATTTTTTTAATACTGTACTTTTTCATTCAGATAAAAATGTAAGTATTTTTCCAACTTGTCAAATTTCAGGCTACTCCATTTCCAGGTGAAGTCTTCTTCAATACTAATAAAAATCCCTCGGGGAGATGAGCAGTAACTGAACACACCAGCTAAAGAGAAATGATGCACTACAAAAATATACTTGCACGGTGTGGATGTGCAAGGAAATCTTATGCTACTCTCCAGCTTCCACACAAACATTATTTCCTATTGAATTGCATGATACAGCTCCTCTCTCACCCTACTTCCTTCCCCTAGGAGTAATCATTCATTTTCAGCAGTACAGCTGTTTTGATTGAGGTATTTTTTTCCTGCTTCTCACTGAATGTGCTTCCTATAAACTGGTTCATTAAGCCTCTGTTAAAAAGGGAAAACAGGGAAGAGGTAATTTCTTACCTGGATAGCTGACACACTTCTAACAGAATATTTAGTATAGAAACACAACATCAGCTGTCATTTATTACAGACAGAAACCCAAAAGAATAAATTCTAAGCAACCATCTTTATCTGAAATTAAAGGACCAAACCAATACTCCACACTCATCTTCATGGACTCAATCCTACACGTGCTACCAAGACTTAATAAATGCCATTTTATCGAACCCAAAATCTTAAGGTTTTCAGAGATGTAACTAGGGCTGCAACAAACTCTGCTTTGGCAAGCTCAGAAGCTCGCTGATAGTCTGAGCACTTCATTCAAAAATTACTTTGAAGACACTGGGGTTGTAAAGAGTCAACAACAGTAAAATTCCAGCCACTAATTCAACTTTTAAACAATAAATTGTTAACTAAATTCTTAAAGCACTAAAGTTTGACAGTTCTTTCCTGGGAAACAGAAGCCCATTACTGCCTATCCTTAAGGACAAGAAATTCAAACTCTAAGGCAGCAGGCTAGGAAATGGCTTCTACATCTATGAGTCCCTTGGGGAAGTCTTCTGTCACCAGCTACTTTCCATTTAATTCAGAGATTGTAAATTCAACCCTTTTATTCATAAACCTGTGGTTTATGGAAAAAGAGAGACTTTTTCTCCAGTGGCCCCTATGAGTCAGAAACAAAATGCTTTGAAAAACTTAATGAAAAAATTGATATGAGATGAAGTAGGGATGAACAATTTTAGGGTGCACACCACAAAAAGTCCACTCCTGTCTCAGAAGCTCCAGCTGGATCTTGGCACATGGCTTGAGAAGCATTCATGGCTCTGTACTCAACAATATGGAGATGAGAAGCATTCATGGCTCAACCCTCAAAAATACGGAGATGTTTTTCCTACCCCTGTCTCTTAAAATAGGGACTGTACACTCGAGAAGGCCCTATTCCAGTGTTACACAACCAGGCTTGCTTCTTAGTAGTAAGCACCACTCCTTCAGCATAAGTAGGAAGATCTCAGACTTTCTATGATAAAATATACAGGACTGGATCTGATCAATACAGAAATATCCAGCTAAAAGCCACTCTGGCCGTTCCACCTCTCAAAGCTGCCAGCATCCAGAAACATGTCCCATTCACTGCATATAAAAGATTGTGGAATATTTATTTAGATGTTGCTTAGTAGAACAACCCAGTCATGGTCTGTGGAGGTAGAAATCAGCTCCCAAATCCATTGTGTTTTGTGTGTAGTTGCACAGGAAGTCCAGCCAAGGGCCGGATGTCCACTTGCTGCTATGGTTTGTGTATCTAAATGAGGACATGAGAATGTCTAAGTATCCTGTATTTATTCAACATCAGTCTACTTTTTAGTGATCAAAAAATTTCTGTATTTTTATCTTGCTAAATGAGAAATTTGTGCCTTTTAGAATGAGGAAAGAGTGGATGTTTTCAGGCTGATACAAATTCTCATATTTAAAATAAATCCACATACAGGAGATTCTGTCTGAAATTCGTGCCAAGTATCTGAATACAAAGAGTGCAACACTGTAAGGTTTATTACATAAATAAGAAGTCTTAATAATTTTAATCTCTCTGTGCAGTTACATAGCCTGGCTTTCATAAGTTCCTGTGCTCTGGCAGTTTTGCAGTAAGCAAATCTAAAACCCAACATCCCTTCCCATACTCTATCAAAGCAAATTAAAACTGATCACAGCTAGGGAACTGTGCCTTGGAGAGCAGAGAAGGGCAAGAGCATGTCCTCACTTGCATTTAGAACAGTTTACTAGAAACAGGATTAAAGATTTTAATCAGGTTTAGACCAGTACCAAGCTGGGTCTACTCCTTCCGTGATGACAATATTTTCAGTGGAAGATCAAGCAAAGAACATGGTTAAATTTTTTGGCATAATAGCTGTGGATGAGGCAAGAACTTCTGATTCATGCATAAAGAATTAAAATTAGAAACTAATGTAATAGCTGAAGATATGTCCTCCTTTCCTAAGAAACACCATTCAAGGAAGGAGCTTTGTACCTGGCAGCTGCTTTCTCAGGACGTGAGGGAACGTTACAGAAATGCATCTTTATTGCAGAATGGAAACAACTCATGGAATGGGAAGAGTTAAGTTGGGCTTTTAGAGCATTGTAATCTAACAGACTGTTAAACAGTGAGAGGGAATTAAGTGACCTGAAAATGGCATAACTAATTGCAGAGTCTTGAAAAAATAACGGCAACGTGGAGGTTCATGAAATGTGTATGAACTGTATCACATATTCATGCCCTATTACTGTGAATTCTGAAGTGTCTTACTGTTCAAGATAATAGACCTTGATTCAATTCAGTCTGATGTAGGATGAATTTCATGTGCTAATTAGTAAAGCATTTCTTAATGATTAAGAAAAAGTAGATAACATCTGATTGAAAACCTAACTGTCAGAGATAAAACAACGATACAACTCAGGGTGGAAGGAATGCCAGTCAGGCTGAATTCAGGTGTCTTAATTATGATAATTAATGATTGTGTTCCCTATATAAATGAACTCAACCAACATGAAAAGCATATTGTAATTAAAGTGCTTTTGAAAAGCAACATTTAAACAAATGCCATTGGTAATATTAATTACTTTTCTCATTTTCCATTTCACATTTGATTACATTGGTTCACTAAGGAGCTAATAAGGAAAGACTTTGAGCTGCTACAGTTCCTACTGAAATAAAAACTTAGCACTATGGAGAAAGAGGGCTTAAAAGACCCTGCACCTTTATCATTGCACATAATCATGGATTTTTCTCACATAATGAAAATATAATCTCCATTAACAAATTGCTGCATCATGTTTTCCACCTCCAATATGCCATAGTAATGGATTTCCTCCCAGACAAAAGCCAAACTACAAGTAGAGGTGGTTTTGGAGAGACCAGAAGAAACAGCAGCTGAAAGAAAATGTTTTTTGGGGTTAGATTTGTTCAGTAAATGGAATTTGTGTCCTAAAAAGAGATGAGAATTTGGCTTTTTCTCTTTTAGTTTTGATGTTACTGCACTGAAACAAAACTAAAGTTTGCTTGTGATTTGATTTTCGGTTTTGTTTGGTTGTTTTTTCTGAAGAACCAACACCTTCCCAGAGAAAGACTGATTTAATTCACAACAATGGAAGAGGTATTTTAAAAAACAGAAACAAACCAACAGCCATTTATGTTTTGGGTGCCCTAGGCTTGTTTGTCATCAGCTCTGTGAAAATAGCTACTTGTACCCAGGATTCATGCTGCTCTAAAACACACGGTGCATTTAGACATCCCTGCATAATGCTTACACTGATCCTATCTTTTAGAGACCCCCATGGAATCTGCACATGGCAACAGATCAAAATTATATTTGAAGACAGGTAAGAGGTGTATCAACATGATCTTGTCATCTGCATTTGCTATACTGTGAAAAATGCTTAGTGACATGACTTCTCAAAGTAGTGTAAAGTCAGCATATTAAGGGTAATTTAGCCTGATAATAATATGGTGAGTAGAGAATGGCTCCCCTGGAAGCCAATCCCGTACTGATTACAATTCTACATAGGAGATAAAACACAAGTTAGAAAAAGTTTCACAGCTGCAGACCAAAGTGACAAAATAGAAGAACAAAGAGATCAGTGATAATGGGTAAAATTCTGGCCTCGGTAAGGTCAAGAGCAAACTCCCATTGATTTTAATGATGCTTGATATTTCTAATTCATCACCTTTGAAGTGACAAATACACAAACATCAGTCAGTACAGAGAAGCGGCCTG
Source organism: Climacteris rufus (assembly GCA_013398175.1). NCBI lineage: Eukaryota > Metazoa > Chordata > Aves > Passeriformes > Climacteridae > Climacteris > Climacteris rufus. The sequence goes on from VZRZ01003265.1 coordinate 2,231,670, forward strand.
CTAAATCACACCTCCACAAATGTGGGTTTTGCTGTTTGTAGTCAGCCACCCGAGAAATTTGCCAGCAGGCTTTGAATGTATACTTTGAAGTGATTCAATTCTATTAAAGTGTAACTTGCTCATTTCATATTTTTGAGCTCCTTAAAAAAGCCATCTGTAGTTATTCTTCCAGTCAGAATAACCATTTGCAGTAATGGAAAAATGAATTATCTAGGGAAAGCCTGGAAATGTCAGTGTTATGGATAAATACTGTGTGTTCCTTCCCCCTTCCTCTTCCTTCTCCTGCCCTTTGCCATTCTCTTTATTAAAACCTGCTTCAGTGGCTGGATCTCTCCTTTTTTTCCCTCTAACCCTGAACCGTGGGAACCCATTGAGCTGATACCACCAGCAAGAGGAGCCCAGCAGGCAGAGTTTTGACTTTCTGTGAGGTAACTGCAGGCTCTGCATTAACCTGTATGGTTTTAGAGAAGAAGGAATCCAAAGCAGCAGTTTATTCTCCAGTATGAAGAGAAAACAACTTGAAAACTCCAGTTTTTTCCATCAAGGTCTATCAAGGTCTCTGTCCCCCATCACTGAACTCCCATGCAACTGCTATGCTCATCTGCACAGTTTGCATCACCACTGTTACCCACAAGTGCTGTTTCTACTTCACCCTCCCCTATTTTTCCAGCACAATGGATGAAAATCCAATTCCATTAATAGCTAGGCTAGCACTCCTGTCAGCTTCCACCAGGCTGAAGTTCTGCTTAATAAGCACAACCAGAGTGTGAGTTTTTCCTGGAACTAATTGTGCTGTGATTTCAGCCAAAGGATTGACGCAGCTTTCAGATCTGAGGAACCCCAAGCACTCCTTTGCCTTCTGGCCACAAGCCCAAACTGTGACAGAGGAGTGGCACACCATGGTGTGGGACAGGATGGCACCCCTGTGCTCACGTGGGGTTCTGAGCCACCTGGGGCTAGGACTCCACAGGACCACGTTGTTGTCGTGGTTCATGTGTGCTTCTCACTGCCCCCAGTCCTTCTAGAACTTATCACTGGGGTGGTTAAACCAAACCAAACCAAACCAAACCAAACCAAACCCATAACACACACACATGGCTTAAAAGTAACTCAGAGAAATCTGTTTTCTGTAGGATTGTTTTTACTTGCTTCCTTAATTGTCTTTTCTTTATTTGGCTTTTTTCCCCCCCTTTTTTTCCTTCTTTTGTTCTCAAGATTCATTTGTGAGAAGAGTTATACAAATATTTAAATGAAGACAATTAAGGGCAAACTAAAGTTACTCACAGCACCACGGGAGCAGGTTGTGAACTCTTAAATCAGAGACTTTTAACCATGACCTGAGGCCACAACATTGTCCCAGCTGCTTTCACTGCAGGGAACACCTTCCCTCACCTCTGTTTTAAGGAGGCTAATGTGACCCCTTTTATATTTAGCACAAGTATAACAAAAGTTGTACATGAGAACACTTCACAGCTCATAGCAAAGGGACAGACAACAAAACATTTCCTATGGAGAAAGATTCATTTTCAGTTTTAGCCCCATGCCAGTGAAACAATCTTTTCCCTTCCCTCTAAGCAGGCTGCTGTTGCCCACACATTGATGCTCACTGAGGTCATTAGCATTCTTTGTTTGCAGCCTGCATCCCATTTGTATGGTACAAACTACTGTAAGTCTATTTCCTAATATAATGGTTACCAATTAAATACCACCCAAGACTCAACATTTAATCAACCTTTGCCTTTTTTTCCATAAATCCCATAAAATAATTTAAGTTTATTGATGATTTGCATTTTAGAAGTGCTTCAGTGCCTGCAAAAGCACAAATGCCAGTCTTATTGTGCACATATACTTCCAGGGTTCAAAACAATTGAAAAGACAATTAATCATGCTGGATACATTAAAAAAAAAGGGGGGGGGAGAAAAAAAGAAACAGAGGAGGTTTAGCAACTTATATCTTGATTTACAGATTTAGTATGCTCTGCCTTTAAAAGTGGAGTGTCCTCTGCCCTCTCCCTGTACCCTTGTCCATGGTGAATCATTTTGAGAATGAGCAGATTCAAGGACAGCAAAGAATCTCTGAGCTCTGGTACTCTGGTATGCTATTCAGACTACCTCTGATATCCCTTCTTTCCTGCTGTTTTATGAAAACTGAGACAAACCTCTTGAATTTGTTGACTTGGCAAACAGAAGTGGTACAAGACAGTGTTTGTGCCACGCATGAGTTACACACACTGACTGACACCAGCGTGCACCTTTTGAGAGGGGTATTGAGGCACAGTCTTGTGCAGAGTTTAGCTCTTACCATGGTCACTGCACCTTTTGAAACCACGCTGCTGATAAGATTTTAACTCTCAGGCTTGTTGGTCAGAGCATGGTGCTGATAACACCAAGGTTGTGGGTTCGACCTCCATCTGGGCCGCTCCCTTAAGAGCTGGACCCCATGGTCCTTGTGGGTCCCTTGCAACTCAGAATATTCTGGGATTCCACAATTCTGTGAAGTTTGTCCCCTTAAAGGATCAGTCCCAATTCCATGTAAGCACCCATTTCCCATGCTGCCTGTCCTTAAGCATCACTGCCTGCACCCTCCTCCCTGAGCACCCAGAACCCTCACAGCACGGCTGTGACTGCGGGAGCAGCTCCGTGCCCGGCGTGGCACGTCCCCAGCCCTGCCAGCAGCAGGGTTTAGCAGAGCTGCTGGTGTCCTCACTGCTCCGAGCACAGTCAGGCCCTGTGTCTGTGGTCCCATCTGTTGTTGTGGCAGCTGAAGTCTGGGCTCTTTCAGAGGGAGCCACAGAGGTGCCTTGTCACGTACAGGAGGGTGCCATGGTAACAGACTGGGGACACAGAGTCTGTTCCAGCACCCACACTGTCAGACACAAATCTGGGTCCTTGCAGACGGTCAGGATGGACACAAGCTCCTTCCTACCCTTCAGGCACATCTCTGGGTTTTGCTGAAGGTCACTTTTCACTGCAGTTTGTCATTTGTGTAACAGAGATGCTCCGTGATTTAACACCGAGCAGTAACAGCCTCCCGTAGTACTCGTCTCAGCTGAGTACTCTCCCTGAACATGATCTTATTGACAGATTACTTCATGAGCTTCAATAACCTGCCTACACAAAGACAGACTTTTTTACACTACAGTGTTAAAAGATGATTTGTGTATTTAGGAAATCTTTGCACTCATTGAAAGTCATTCTAGGCAGAGTGGAGAACTGACTGAAATTAATTAATACACCTAGCAAACCTTTCTTAAAAAAGCGCATACTTCTGAGAATAGGAAATAATCTGTGTGTGTGTGTGTGTGTGTGTGCATTTCTCTCTAATAATAAAAGTCACAGATCCTCTAAATAGAAATCAAAGATATATAGGCATGAACTTAAAAAATAACTAAGGCTGAGAGGATTACAAAATGCATGCTCCTAAGGAGATGTTCTCTACTTGTAATATCTTATTTTCCGAGGCATAGATTAGATTAGTTACTGATTGGTACACAAAGAAAATGCAGAATGAAATTACAGTGATAAACTTTATGTCATTCCCAAGATGATATCTTCATTGTAATGAAGAACTTATTTTAAACCAATTACAGCAAAATGTTTGGTATGTGCTAGAAGATCTATCTGAACAGTCTTTGGGATCCTAGGAAAAAAAACCCAAATCTTAAAAATTTAAAACTAAAGCATGGTCATTTCTATTTCTAAGTTACTGCTGTGAATGTCTCAAAGATGCTGGATGGAATTGCCCAGCAAATCTTATCAAGATGATATTTAGAATGTCAAAAGATGCACTCAGAAAGATAACTAGGACTTAACAAGCACTATCAATCACCTCCTAACAGCTGAAAACCCAGCTGATATCACAAGGTTATGCAGGAGGAGTTAACAAAGATATGGATTTTGCTGGCTCATAAAGTTATTTCCTTTTCTTTTATTAATTTAAGAGACAACTTTATGTACAAAAATATTTTTGCATACAAACTTAAATATGATCCTAGACTATGTGATGTCACCCCTTTAAAAACCCTGTCACTTGAAATAGTGCAGGAATTTAATGACCAGGATTTCTCTGATCCCGAGTCCGCCCTGCAGTTTGGATGGTGATTTTCCTTTTTTTTTTTTTTTTTTAACATTATGATCTCACTTGCTATAGAAATGTTTTCAACTACTATGTTTTATAATTAAAAAATGTCTTTATGTACCCCAGTCCTCCCACTATAGCTCTGGTAATGGAACAGAGGCTTTGAAAATGGCCCATCCACTCCTTCAATTGCAGGGAATGGGAGAGCAGGGCTGAACAGCACAGCGAGAGGGATATTGCTTTGGTGTTTATGTTTGCAGTCTAGGGCCCTGATCCTGCAGACGTTTAGGCAGTTGAGCAATTTTACACAAGTGAATAATCTGATTTAGTTCAAAGGGAGTACTCACATATGTTAAATGTCTCACCTGCTGTGGTGGTTTAACCCCAGCAGGCAGCTAAGTACCACAGTCACCACCATCCCCTGCCGTGGGATGGGGAGCAGAGCAGGCAAACAAAGGTAAGAATTGTGGCTTGAGACAAGAAGAGTTTAATAATTGAAATAAAACAAAACATAATCATCTTTACAATAAAATGCAATAGGAATTTCCAGGGAAAGGGAGACAACCAATAAAAAATATAAAAGAGAGAAATAAAATCCAAGAAAGACAAATTATTCACACTAGAATTGCTCACCACCCCCTGACTGATGGTCTGGAACATCCCTGTGGTCAGTTGGGGTCAGCTGTCCTGGCCATGATCCCTCCTGGCTCCTTGTGCCCCTCCTTGCTGGCAGAACATGGGAAACTGAGAACTCCTTGGCTTAGAGTGAGCACCACTCAAGCAACAACCAAGCCAACACGGGCTTGTCCACATTTTTCTCTTACTAAACCAAAACCACAGCACCGTGGCAGCTACTAGGAAGAAAATTAACTCTATCCCAGCCAAAACCAAGACACTTCCCTACGTGTTCCTGAGCTGGAGACCTACATTGCAACCAGGCTGTCGCTTCCCGTGCAGGGAACCCCACTGGATGAAAACACTGGTTTTTCATTTTATCTTAATCGTTGCCAAAGGAACAGTATCACATTCCCTGATCTACTTTTATGGACTACAGAACAGGAGTTTGCATTACTAGAGTGCACATGAAGCTAAATTGGAAAGGGTATCTGGGCTTAAGCTTCAGGAGAAGGAAAGAGGGCTCAAAAGCAAAATAAAATAGGTAGGATGCAGCAAAATATTTTCTGTTGCATAGTGCATACATTCTGCTCACATGGACTTTGGTCATACCTAAAGGTAATGTAAAAGTGGGATGTCATCAAAAATGGCACTGAATATTTTCAACAGCAAAAGCCCTCCCTGTTGTTTAGTGCACTTGTCATCAATTAAAGTGTATATATGCCATCACAGAACTGTGATTCCATGTGAATTTCCACAGCAAAAATTTCATAAGCAGATATCAGACAAAAAACGTTGCCATAATTAGCAAATATTATGGGAAGACAGAAGATATCTGATCTCATTCAAAAGGCAGACAAATATTTACTTTTCAGAGTTTACCTCTAAATTCTTATTACTAGTATTTGGTGAGTTAAATCTTCAAGGAAAATGCTGCATAAATACAATGCAGATCCACTGTCTCCTGATAGGAATAAACCTCTACACACAATGTTGTATTTGAAATATTAATATACTACTGTTAGACTTCTTCAACAGGAATCACTTTCTCCTCTTCAGAGAGTATCAAGGGCCTCTAATATGACCCAAACTAAACCATCATCATTTAGGTATTTCCCTTTTCAAACACAACAGTGAAATCTTTTGCCTTCTGTTGCAATTAACATTCTCTGCAGTGTGGGAACAACTTCACTTATTAACTGCAGAGTCTCATATCCAAGGAACCCTCTTTAATGCTCCCAACATTTTGTCCAAAGAGCATCAGAGTTTGTACTCTGGCCAGACATCACTGAGAAAACTACTGGTCAAATGGAAGGGCATCAAGAAACCCCAGGTCTCCTCACAGCTCCAGTGATATAAAACAGGAGTGAGCTTTTTTTGTACATTAAACAAAATTATCATTGCCCAAGATGGGATGGAGCAAAGAAAGACCATACAGTATAACAGCCATTAAATATGGCTAAGTAAATACTGAAAAGAATATTCTGAAATCAAAACCAGTGTATTAAAAGCCTTAATGCTGATTAAAACAACAAATACTTTAAATATACTTCAAATTATGTTTGCTTTTGCGTGAATGCTACTTGATACATCAAAGCTGGAGTGATTCCAGATGGAAGGTGTTGCTCCCAGGAGAGCAATGATGCCCTTTGTCCTTATGTTTTGGCTAAAGGGCTGGTACTCTGTCCTAATATTCAGCCTCTAAAGTGATTGTGTCCTACTACTGTTTTAATACTTTTGTCCTACATTTACTGATTAATTGTTTGGGTAGGAAAAGACTTTTGTGATGGAGTCCAACCATTCTCCCAACACCATGTCCCCACGTGCCACATGCTCAGGGCTTTTCAACCCCTCCAGGGATGGTGACTCCAGCTCTGCCTGGGGCAGCAGTGCCAGGGATGCAGAGGGGTGGCCCAGCTTCCCTCTGCTCCTGTCCCTGTTCCCTGGGAGCAGAGCCCGACCCCCCTGGCTGCCCCTCCTGGCAGGAGCTGTGCAGAGCCAGCAGGGCCCCCTGAGCCTCCTTTGCTCCAGGCTGAGCCCCCCCAGCTCCCTCAGCCCCTCCTGGGGCTCCAGCCCCTTCCCCAGCCCCATTTCCTTGGGGAGCAGGGCTGCCCAGAGCAACACAAAGCCCTGTCACAGAGATTTCATAATGACTCAAACTCCGTTTTCATGAGCATAACTGACTGCACAAAAGCAGAAAGACTGGAGATTCAGGTCCCAGCTGAGGAGATTACGATCAAAGCAGGATGGAAACATCTCCTGCTGCCCCTTCTTAACAACAGACACTTCCACACATGCAACCCTTTGAATAATTTACTGAAAGGAAACAGATCAGCTGAGTGAAGTTCTAATTTTATACTGTAGAGAGGGCATGAAGAATCTGGCCTTCAATATTATACAAACAGCTTCTTTCACAATACATTTGTGAGTTATTTTTGTTCAAAGAGGGAGGTTTGTATCTGTGGAATGTTGAGACTGAAGGCTTTCTCATCACTTCTGCTGTCAGCAGCATGTCAGCCCTAATCACTGTGCAGGGCTGTTGCTTGGGAACTCCTCCCTGCCCTCTCCATGGGTTGGTTTTCACCCAGGCTATGGCAAACTGCAGAGAGGGGAGGCCAGGAGATCAGGATTGCTCTTTCCAGTGAGAGCCCTCCAGCTACATCAGCTTAAGCAGACCATGAAACTGGACCCTGAGGTAGACAGTTTGACTTCTGCCAAGGGAAACTATAATATGTTTTCTCCTAAGTAATTTTTATGTTTATAAAAATATGTTTTTAAAAAAAAAATTAATGTGTCTACCAAAATTTCCGGAAGGTAACAGTTGAACCAGAGTTTTAAAGAAGCAGTCACCGCATATCCCTAGGTTTTTTAAAAAGCCTGAATATTAATTTAAAGGCTAAGTAAAAGCTGAAAGTAAATGCATTCCATTAATATTAGAGTCATAATCATATTGCTCTCAGAAATGCCATCCACTATCATATATCTCCCATGTTTTTTTCCTTATAACACAATTATTTCTGAAGGAGAATTACACTTATTTGTGGCTGTTGCTTTTTTAAAGCTCATTGTAGCACCTTTGAAAGTAAGAGTGGCAAAACATAACACACGTGTATATAGCATAATATTTATAAAATGTCACTACTTCAGTAATTTTGGACTTCAGTAAGTAATGCAAAGAGTTCCATTTCCTTCCTTCCTTCCTTCCTTCCTTCCTTCCTTCCTTCCTTCCTTCCTTCCTGTAAAAGTTCACTTCAGATAGTTCTCCCCATACTTTGAAAAATTCAGATTTGAATCCAAACTCAAATGTTAGGTTGCCAGCTCAGGCCATATCATTTTATTTTGTATTATCTGGGACACATCTTCAAAAGGAAGTCTGAAATGTATAAAAGAACATGCTTGCTTTTTTTCCCCCCCTTCATCCTCATAAAAAGGAATTTTTTACCTATCAGTAGGTTTCTTAATGCTAGAATTATAACTAGATAAATTCGACTGTTTTATATGCAACCAATAAAATATTTTTTCTACTTATACACCAAATTGCTATACTATAAGAAGGATTTTCTCCTCAAAACCAATAGTCTTCTTTTCCTTTGAATGAAAGTTTTCTCCTCCCATAGGCTTTTCTTCCCTCCACAAATTTCTCCAAAGTTTCTAAATCCAGCTCCTCCGTTTCCAATTTACAGTCTGAGATGTGAAGCCTGTAAAGAAAGAGGCTCCATTCACATGCAGTTGTCCAGCTGCTTCATTTAGGTAACCTCTCCTTTCCCCATGATATGTAGGTCATTCCAATGTGAATGCTTGAATTTCTAACTTACCATATACTATTTTAGTCTAAATATGAAGCCAGCTTACATCAAAATTTCAAATATTATTAACATCAAACCAGGAAAAACAATTGTTTTTCCCATGCTCTATGAAGAGAGACCCTCAGCACCATTTCATCCTCTACTATTACTACTAAGAAATCAAGGTTTATGGACAGGTAGAAACTAAATTTGTTTCTAAAGATCACAAAGCTTATTGGACTGATTTATTTGGCTTCATTACTGATACAAACCTTAGCACAGCCAGCATAGGCAAGGGATTTGGGAGGTCAAACATAGTTCTGGATGCCTGTCTGGAGCAGAAGTGGTAAAAAAAGGACAGGATTTGCAACAGGTTTGTTGGTTGTACATTTAAAGTATAAGATCACTGGTGGTAGAAGAAACTAGACTTAATTTTGTAGTTTCTTTGTTCAAACCTTTCATATCAGTAACACACAAATATAAACTTCAAACATTGCTGAAAATTCAAGGGCTGATTCACTCCTCAGTCTCTGAAGCATCTGTGATTACAAACACATCATGCTTGCTCCTAACCCCAGCCAGAGCAGAGCCCAGAATGTTGTTATGCTTCATAGTGAAAGCACAGAAGCAAATTTCACCTGCAGGGAGACTGGTGAAGGAACACCAACACAGAATATCTACACATTCCAATAATTCAACACCTATCTCTTCAGTTTAAAAAAGTAATATTAAAAAAAGTCACGTTTAGGAAAATACAACCACCATGCTTCAAGCTGTGGTAAGGAGCTGCTGCTTTCCCTTTTTACTCAGGGGATTACAAATATAGAGACAGTAACAAAAAGCCCTCACAAATGAGTTTTCTGTTGGCTGTTGCTTTGTGAGTCTGGTTTCTCCTTAAGAGTGGATGTCGTGCATGTCAGAAGAATTTCAGTTTCTATCATAGCTCTTAAAATCAGGTCTGATCCAGCTGAGAATCTCTCACACATGACCTCCTCTCTCTGACAGAAAGGCTCGCTGCTCTCAGGCTAACAGAAAACTCCAACTCACTCCCTAAAAGCTCAGACCCAGCTTCAGGCTTCTCCCTGCTCTGGAGTTCATCAGTTCTTTTTTTTTTTTTTTGCCTCCAGGACCATCACTTCATATTACACTGAAGAGAGAAAACCAGGAAGCTCATACCCCCGTCCTTCTGCCACGAAGAGAGGGAGCTTCTGTAGACCAGCCTGGCTTTGCATCCTGTCCCTCCTTCACTGCTTCCTTCAGTTCTCTTCCAGTGTCTGTGCATATGCTTTTACTACTTAACATTCTTTAATCACAGATTCACTCCTGCAAAGTTACAACCCACAACCACCCATCTTTGCTCTTCTGACTCAGCCACAACCTTTTATAACACCTGGTTTTAGTTTTACCTACACAGCTGAGGGAGGAAAGGAAGCGCTTCACAAATACTGCTCTGATTTCTGCTGCATTGTTTTTCTTTTTACAAATGAGTTCTACAACTACAGAGCATTTAAAAAGACTTGAAACCCATGCTGTGATGTACCTGGTTTGTAATGGTCAAAGGGACAGGAAAAGGAATAACTGGACTGTCATGGTAGAGCAGGCTGGGAATATTCTCTGGTAAAACTGGTTGTTGGTATCTGCCCTGATTTTCTCCCTACACCTTAACTTCCTAGAGCAAGAAGGTACCATTACAGATTGAAATGTTGGGGAAAAATCGATTTCCTAACAGCCTGGGAATTAGGACAGTGAGTAAAGCTATGGACATGAGTATAAATTACTGTTCAAAACAGGGAATAACAAAGTCTTGAAGCCGGGTCTTCTGTGTTTCCTAAGAGCATTCTTACCTCCATCTGAGTGCTTTTTATCATACTTCTAGTTAATTCTTTAAACAGACCTGGGTTTTATCTTCAAGGAGAATAAGAACATGCTTGAATTTTGACATAAATTTTGCAGGGTTCAAAGTCTACTTCATACCAACATTATGGTTTTATGATTGCTGAACCATGTGTACTCTAAGGGGATGAACCTAACCTTTAGGCTCCAAAATTTTACCTTTGTTATCCTAGTAAGTACAGAGTGTGGCAATAACAGATTTCAAGTACAGCCTTCTATTAGATAGAAGGTTGGAGCCAGGTGGGGGTCAGGCCCTTCTCCCAGATAATAAGTGATAGGACAAGAGGAAATGGCCTCGGGTTGTGCCAGGAGAGTTTTACTTTGAATATTAGGGAAAATTTCTTCATTGAAAGGGTTGTCAAGCATTGGCACAGCTGCCCAGGGCAGTGGTGGAGTCCCCGTCCCTGGAGGGATTTAAAAGCCCCGTGGATGTGGTGCTTGGGAATATGGTTTAGTGCTGGGGCAAAAGTTGGACTCAATGATCTTGAAGGTCTTTCCCAACCTAAGCGATTCTATGACTTTTTCCTGTTTTAAAGTATCCCTTACATCCAGAATTCTTGATATAATATCATTCCAGGATTGAGATTTCACTAGTCCAGTGGGACTTTCAGCTCTCACCATTTCCAGCACTGCTCTTTGCTCAGACCATGTGTCTCAGAGCAGGTTCCACAGGAGTTCTCTTCCTGGAGTTACCTGCATCAGAACAACTTCTTAGTGCATGCCACATTTCCAAGTCAAAGGGAAATTATTCTGTGTCAGAAATAAATCCTAGCAGAGGAAGGCTGCCAATAACAAAGGAAAGCAAAACTGCAAACTAAATTCCAAGGAATGTAGGCTGTTTTCAGCATAGAGTATTGGCATACTGGAAGTACTGGGATTATGTGTAAACAAACACCTTATCAGAGTGGCATCAAAGGAGACCCATTCTGCTGGGATTTCTGCCTTCCCTGGTGTTTACATGTCATGGAAGGGCATAGCTGGGATTGGTGCTACTGCAAGGGATGCAACACAGGACCACTAATGCTGAGCCTGCCTTTCCTCCCCCTCCCAGCCTGCCCCCTGGGCCTCAGTAAGCTGTGGTCCCTGGTGCAATTAAACCTGATAGGTTTGCCCTGCTTATTTATATCTTTGATCTTCTTATAAACAGTCTCTGGACATTTGTTCGTGCTGAGCAGTACTTTGATCCATGAATAAAATCACTCCAAAGTACTAGTGCAGCAAGGTAGGGCTCAACATTTATAAAAGTAAAATCTTGACATAAACTGTTTTCACAAACTTGCATTCCTTTGGGACAACAGTCATGCCTTGTTTGCTGTTTTCCTGGCAAGTTGGTTTGAGTTAAAACAGAGTTGGAATAGGAATTGTAGTGAAACAAAGGGAGGGGAAGAACAACACTGTTCATTTGCCATGTAAAAATAACACAGACAAGAGATGAACTAATTTTGTGGAGAATCATTCCCCTTTTACTTATTTATCTTTCCATTTGCTTTAAGGACACTTGGCTTTGGGCTAATTTAATCTGAAAAGAATTGTGTCCTGCAAATAATTTCTGGTAAGTTGTGCATTATTGAGAATAGGTTAAGTCGAACCACTCAGCCTGAACTCTCTATATGCTATAAAATAAGATATAAAGTAATATAATGTGATTCAGAACACTACAGCTCTTTTCAGTATCTTCTGTTGCCATGATCCTTTTCTTTTGAATTCCCTTAGGAATATTCACACAAGGAAAAGGAGATGTTTTTAAACTTCTGAATACAGTTTCTGAAGGGATTTCCCATTTTACAGAGTGGGAGGCATAGCTGTGTAGGACTGTAAATGCATATTTAGAATGCATTTAGAATAAGTGTAACAGAGTCCATAAGGAACTTGTGGACATTGTACAACAACGTCCTTTTAATCTCAATCTTTCCTTCAAAGGATTAAATCACTTTGTATAAAAGTGATAGAAATGTAAATGTTATTGAGGAAATGCCAAAAGTTAGGGGGAAAGCACTGTTAAAAGTTATTTGATTTCTTTTTTTTTTTTTTTTACTTTCCAATGAGGCCACATTTATTCACAAGTTATTCTGTTTATAGTGAGTTAGCCCCAAGAGTCATTAGCTATGAGTGCTTGTTTCACTTTACACGGGGATACTGGACAAATACTTTCTTATATTTGCTCAAAAATGGCTCTTGTTAAACAAACTCTGTAACTTGAAGATGACCAGGAGTTACTGTCATTTGCACTCTAAACAAAAGTTTTTTAATTGAATCACATGAATTAGTTCCTGATTCTTCATTTCCCCATTATTTGATTTGCTTATCAAAAATTTCCTTTAAATGACACTAATGGAAGGAGGTGTTGCTGAAGAGTCTTTCTCTACCTACCTACCTACAAGAGACTTCTGACAATGTTTGAGTATATGGATGTGGTTTGGGGTGAATGCACTATGGAGTAAGAAATAGCACCAAATTTCAGTACACACAATATATTTGAGTCATTTGCTCACATGTTGCATATTTGTAGGGACAATCTATTTGCCCATGTGCAGTGCTGAAGTACTAACATTAAAATTAACATTGAAAAATTGGATTATAAACTCAGATTTTTATCATAGATCTCACATGCACTCTACATGTTCTGGTGATTATCTACGTAAAAATTCCAAGCATTTGGCTCATTTGAAACCTCATTTGAACAGATACATTTTCCCCATCCAACTGGGGAATGTGCATATGTAGGGTCATTTAGGAAGCACTGATTTGAGATTGAACTGATGATCATTGTCATCTCTTCAGGCCTTGAAATTTATAAACAGATTAAAAGGGCACTATATACAGGTTAATCTGGGAATTTCAATTTAATTTAGCCATTGGTAAAGCTCTCTTTGGCCTCTTGCATTCAAAGTTTTTTTCATCTTGTGCTATGAAAAAAAACTTCCTTTATTCAAAATTATCTTAAATCTCTGGGGTTTTGTTAATTTTAAAATTTGGTCTTATTTCTACCTACCCAGTAATTCCTGACAGCTAACTCTTCAGACCTCATGGAAGATGCCATGCTATTTCATCTTCAAACTCAAACAAGTAAATTGCAAGTAGGTATTTCAAGCATTCCTACAATGCAGGAAAATATTAGCACTCCTTACTAAATGTAAAGAAGTAGTAAAGTGTTTGAGCCTTCTGAATTCCTTGCCATTTTCAAAGTGTCTTGTTCAGTGTTTAAGATATATAGGAATTCAGATGTAGTCAAATATATTTTAATCACATCAATCAAATTAAAATGTGATGAAATTACTACATATCACAAAAGAATGTTTTATATTAATGTCATAAAAATGGTTTGCTGAATGAGGGTGTGAAGGAGCTGCCACTTGAACCATAGCAGAACTGGAAGTTTGAGAATCAAGTAGCTAAGAATAACACTGCTCCATTTTCAACATACTAAAAGCTTTTTACTCAGTGGGAAACTAAGTTATTAGAAAGGGCAGTCTAAAAATGTACTGCTAGGAGATTTGGGAGTAGTAGTCCTTGAAGTGAAGATTTAATATTGTGGATTTTACAATTTATCCATTTTTGGTGGTTGTGATGTATGAGTCACAGGGGTAATAAACTTCAAATAGGTTGAAGTAAAGTTAAGTACTTCCCAGTATCTTCTATTAATTATCTGTGGAATAGAAGAAAAGAAATTAATGCAGAGACATAAGCTCATCTTGAAACAAAAGGGGAATACATTCTTATTGTGAAGATTTTACTGAGTTTGTCTCAGGGAAGGATGAGTGATCAAGAAATATTTAATGTCCATAGATTACTTAAAATATTTCAATTTTTATATTTTTTTTAAATTTAAATTATGAATGTGATAAAAAACCGGAGTGTGGCAGACTAAGAACAGTGTAAACAGAACTCTTGATGGTGCTGTGTTCTTCCCTGTACACAAGGTGTAGGTCAGTCCTGGCTGGGAGCCCTGCCCACTGCAGTGGTTTCAAGACCATTTCATGCTCTTTGTTCTTTTAACCAAAGAGTTCTTTTGAGCAGCCTGTGGAGTGCAAGCAAATTTGTCATGTCGATGATGGCTCTGTGATTTAGCAGGGATCTGATGTGCCGCTGCCCAGAGGGATCTCAGAGCCTTTCTCCTGGCTATTCCAAAGCTGGCTGACCAAAATGATCTGTGTTTATGGCTTGATAGAGAAAGGAAGGCAAAAACAAACCCTCTGTTCCCCACACAGCCCAAAGTCCTTCCTACCTCTTAAAGACTGAGTTCTTCATTCCGTGATGATTTGGCACTCTGCAGACTGACAGTGAGAGTGGGACATTCTTTCCTTAAGAAAGGAAGGAGTTTTCTACATGCACAGTGCAAGCAACAGATTGCAAAGTTGGGGGACTAACTGCTGATTCCAGGTGACTTTGATAGATGGAATCAAACCTGCATTCAAGTTTATAGCTCTTTAATACCTCCAAGTGCAATATCCACATTCAGGTTAATTGGTAAAAAAAGCAGAAAATGCATGTAATTCTCATTTTAAAAATATGGTGTTTGTTTACCCAAGTGTTGCCTGTGAGTTTTAAGGTCAGTTCAAAGTTTGGCATTGTAACTTCTTATTCTTCAACTCATCAGCACAGCTAAAACCTCCAGACCTCTGTCCCTTTGATCATTTCAGATTTGGACACCCTCCAACATATTAACTTTCATCTAAAGCTTACAGCTTCTTGGCAGCAATAACACTATTTATTTCAACCTTGCAGAGACTTCAAGAACTGATGATAAACTGTTTGGGGTTTTCTGTGGCAAAGTTTTGGGTATTGGGGCCAGGGGACTGCAGGGGTAACAGTATGTTTTCATATTTTCTTTTCTTGGAAAGATTAAAATCCTTTGCTCTTCTCTCACTGTCTGAGGATCCTGTATAGGATCCTCATGTCAGCATACTTTATGAGTATCAACAATCAATGCATTTGGAAAGCAAACATACAAAGGCAAGTTAACATCATTGATCTTTCCCCTCCTCTAAGAGAAAACACCAAACATGACATTGTTTGTGCAACTAGAAAATGCCTCTGATGAATAACAATTGTCAGACAAAAATAATCAATCAATTTTTTGCAGCTCTGTGTGCATACTCTGTATTTTAAGCTATGTATCCATACTTGCCATGAAATAAATACAAGAGTTCCTAATTTTTTCAGGGAAGTTACAGGCATTTCTTTGGCTAGATCCTACAATGAATGCAAGATTGACCGGTTAAATTAGAAATGTCTAGTTCTAAGATCTGGAAAAAAAAAAAAAGTTCATTATTTTTTCCCCACCAACTCAAAGTCAATCTGAAGCCTCAGACCAACAACTTTCACACAGAGCTAAAGCTCAGCTAAGTGCTCAGACTAGTTTCCACTCTTGTTGCAATTCCTGGATCAGTATTCCACATCCCAAGCTAATTATCAACATATCTCTGCAGATAATCTTGTCAGAGGATGACTGTGTCAGAAGATAATCTTTTTAGGGGATAATCTTACCACAGGATCATCTTGTCTCAAGATAACTGCATTACAAGACTCAAGAGCGTCAGTTCCTCCCAAGAATATGATAAATTTTCAGAAGTAGTAATATATAGTCTGAAGTTTAAAAGACACATTAGACTATGGTATATGAGCCAGCATAGCAGTGGCAGTCAATGTAGAGATCAATGTAGAGCACTCCTTTGTCTCTGCAAAACATCCTACCCAGAAATGTTTATGAAAGAGGACTCTAACGAACAGCATTTTTAACAGCACAGTATATTACAGATAAAGACTCTTTAGTTCTCTCATTGCAGGTTTTAATACTTTGTAATAAAAGCTTTTCCTAGGTGAGGCTCCACAGGAATTATTTTGCACTAGCATTTTCTATGAGTTAATATTGCACAGGACTAAAAATATAAGCCTCACAGCACTGTTCTTGGGTTATACTGGAGAGTCCTTCATTTTTAGGGGTGGATTAAAGCTCATCCAGTGCATCACTAATCACTCAGAGCAAAAGAAAATCCCCACAAATACTGCAGCCCTTGCAGATATTAACAAAGTTCTAGGAATTTTCAATGCTTTTATCAGTCTGTCAAACTGTTGCAATTAATGAAATAGTAATACTGATAGAATTAGAGTTTAGGAACTGTGATTTTAAAGCCCTGTCCATTCTCACATATTCCAAAGCAGAGAGCCAATAATTGTATTCAAACCTTCCTCTTCCCAGATAAAGGCTGACTAATTCAGCATTCTTTCCTGACTCTGGACCTGTCCCTGCTCATTTTACTACACATCCCACAGGCTTGTGTCCATTTAGTTACCAAGGATTGCTTCAAAAAACATTGAGGATAGCTTTTTTCTCCTGGTTTGACAATGTGTCTCCATGTGGATAGCAGGTAATGTAAGGAACAGGTACAGCAAAGTTAGAAATGGCAATATTCATTTGTATTTAAACAAAATGATCCTACTCAAAAACTACATCCTCAGGCTGCACAGTGTTACTTTTGCAAGTACCCAGCCAAACGAATGAGGGTTCTGGCAGTGCTCTGAGCACCCTGCCCGTGTGATGAGATGCTGCTGGGTGGTTTTAGTGTGTTGGCCAGCTGGGTGGTGTCCCTTCCCTCCCTGTGGGCAGGGATGTCAGATGCTGGCAGGAATGTGCTGCACTGCCACTGCACCCTCACACCCCCGAGCCCAGCCCTCCGTTGCTTTGCTGGTGTCTCAGTTTGGTTTAGCAACACTTTTTATCAGCTGCACTTCCTTTACATTGATTTTTATGGGTGGATAGAACAACACCCTTATCCTTTTTTGTTTTAACCAGTTTCTATAGCTTTCTAACTTTTATGTCAACCAGGCAGCAGCAGGATGGCCGTGGTGTGCCTTCGCTAATCGATGTTCCCCACTTCCACAACAGCCTCCGCCCGCTCCATGCCAGCTGCCTCCCGTCAATTTATTTGGAGATATTCTTTATTCTTTTTCCTCTTGACCTTTATGACCCTATTTGTGCTACTGCAAAAAGAAGAATGATTGTCTAACATCCATGAGTCACCTCAGCTTGATATTTTCAGACTGTTTAAAACCTCAGCCTTCACTATTGACTATGTTTCCTCTTTCTCCTGTCATAAAGAAAACTCCATTTTGCATTACCAGTCTCATAACTGATGTCATTTATTGGCTGGTATTATGCAGTGCACTCCTTTATAATATTATAAACTTTTATCAAAACTTCCAACTTTTACTTGAGTAATAGTCTACCCCAAACAGCATTTAAATTAATCTGGAAAGAAAAATAGTGCCCTCTGCTATGATACAATTGCAATCATAAACGTTGAGGGCACTAATGAAAATCAGGATATTTAAATATCTTTTGCACTTATTGGAAAACCTTGGAAAACCACTGCCTTCGAAGTAGGGTTAACATGTTTTAGCTATTGAATAAATAGGATTACATTGTTATTTTAGAAACAAGTCTTGAAGAAGAAAACATGGCATTCCCATCTGACAGAGACAGAAAAATAAGATTGGGATGCAATTTCCCAGTGGAGTGGATGTTATGATGCAGCTGCAGATGTGGTCTTCCCATTCTGCTTCCAGCCATGCATCTTCTCTGACCCCGGGGGTCACTTCCAGCAACTGAATGGCTTGCTCTGGCTGTGGTACTTGTGTGATCCTATATATCCTAAAGTCAGGCAATTCTTAGATCTATTTCCAAGTGGAGGCATGAAGGCATAACTGGTTGTGGAAGGAAATATCTCCTCTGTAAGTAAAATCAATTTAAGAATTAGATTATATTATTCTTACTTTTCATTGTTTGTTTCAGATTAAGATCTGTGTTTGCAGGGAGCAGGTTTTGTTTTTCACTAAACAGTCAGACCTTCCACTAAAAAAATTCAGTCTCTAATTAAAGGCAGTGACAGTAACATAATCACATTACTATCCTGCAGAGTTTTTAATATGAGTTCATTTAGTCTGCATTTCACTGCTGGTGATTTTGCATTACCAATTGACTGTTTCTGTGCATGATTGGCTGCCATTAGTCAGACTTCCTTTCACACATCGATAATTTATCAATAATGTCAACTTTCCTATTTGAAGACCCTTGGAATGTATTTCTCTGCCAGTAGGAGGGAGTGAGGTGTCTAGGTCAAGAGTTACTAAGTAATGAAATACATGAGTATATATTTTTATTTTCAATGAGGTGAAGCTTTTAGTAATCTCAGAAAGGAGAGAGCCTGGACCACAGCACTTGGTCTGAAGAATCCTGAAAATGAAGGATATAAAGTCCTCTCAAATTGCACAGACTGCAACTGGACTTTCAGATATCCCAGGACCCTGCAAATACAAGCTAATGAAAAAACTTAGATTTTCCAGTTACAAAAGTAAACTTTCTAAAAATTCTTTTCTCCATCCTTCATAGAACAGTCCCCAAAAATTCATAGGTCTGCAGAGAATTTCTGTAATATACCTTGTCCCCAAAAATTCAAGTCTTTTGAGAAGTTTCCTTTTTTGTCACTTCCCTTTCAGATAGAATAAACTTCCACAGGTATCTTCTCCCTATTGTTATGCAATAACATTTTTCCATTTGTCTAAATTCCACTGTATAGTGCTAGAAGTGATACATTAGAGTACAGGTGATTCCTAGAGTTATTCCTACTAGACACAGAATTCAGTATCAGAAGAGTCTTTATAGGCCAAAAGCAATGGAAAAGTTATATTTACAGGAAACAAAACATGCTCTGAATTTCAGTTCAACCTTTTGTGTGCTGTTCATCAATGCAGACAGCTGAAAGTGCTTCTGGTGAGAACAAATTTTTTCAAAGGAAAGAAAACCAAAAAGGTTTCTTTCTGTTGTTGTTGGATATGACTCAAGTGTTTTCAAATCATACCCCTTTAGTATGAAAAGTTCTGAAACTGTTTTTATTTGCTAGAAAATATAATGATCATTAATTTCCTTCAACTTTCCTGTCTTTTCCAAACATGATGCAAAGTTCCCTCCGCATACTTTCCTAGCTTTTGTGCATGTTAACCAACTTAAATGAGACGTTGTGAAAGGTAGAATAGGAAATATTATAATTAAAAGTTTGTTGTGACAACTGTGCCACAATGAAAACTTGAAGAATTAAGGTGTTAAAAATCATAGCACTTGGAGCTATTTAGCAAAACTTTCAAGATCGACGACTCTGCTTTCCAGAACCTTTAAATGTTTATTAACTTAAGTAGATTTCATAGAATTTCTTTGATCACATTTTTTACAATAAAGCCTTTGCAAAGCATGCATCCTAATTGTTTATTTACACAATATTAATATTCAGGCAGAAGGATCATGGAAGCACAGTTAATTAAATACAAATTAATGTGGTGGAATATTTAATTATCTATTCTACACCTCACAACTAATGATTATGTAAATGTCTTGCATTTAATCTTGTTCCCAGGAAATTAACTTAATGGTCTTCAACAAATGAACATTTTGTATGCATTGCAGGACACTTTATCTAAATTTTAACAGCATGGTATTAGTTTCAGATAATAACATGATTACATAATTTAGAATGTAAATGTATACAATACTTTTGTTTTCTTGATTTTACTTTAGAATTGAGAGTGAAATATAGGCATATATATACATGGTAGTTTTGAGATCTTTGGGCTAGGGTTTGGCAAATATCTATTTTTTCAGAGTGTTTTTCTGCACATTTTCATAGCTCTCTTACAGCCCAACAGCTGACCTGTTCCCAGAGAGGAGAACTGGAATTGTGGCTCTCCCAGCTACAGAACGTGAACCAGGGGGATACAGAATATACAGGAAAATGTGTTTCTCTAACACAGAGCTCCTGCCCAAACCCAGGGACAGTGATGGATATTGAGTTATCCATAGCAGAGGCTTTGCTCTGTTGATGGTAGAAAGAGTCTGCACCTTTCTGAACATAAGGAGAATTGATATGTATGTTTCTGGTGGATAGTTAAGGCAATATTTACATAGAAAACCTCCCATCAAAGAAACCACTTCAACAGTTACACATAGAAAATGAACAGTGCAAGGCAGTTTCATCCCCCAGTTTTTTACTTTTAGAGTTCTTAGGAACTTTTACATTCTTTAACCTTGGAACCCAGAATACTTTTGAGTGATCTCAAGATGAGATTATATAATTACCACAGGTATCCTTAAATTTTGCTAAAGTACATACCAGATATAGTGCCTGGAAAAAAAGGTTTCTTGCTACTAACCAGTGTAATTAATATACTCCCATATCCAGGATTAATCTAAAGAACTCTAGTTCTCACACAGAGAAGAGAGAGGGGGATTTGGATCTTATACTCAGTCTGAAAAGGGATTGATGATTATTATTTATTTGTCTGTAGGCCTGGGCATCAAACACTGCCTAATCCTGCTCCTTTTGATTTTGCAGAACAATTACAGCCAGAAAAAGCTGAAGTCTTACTCAAAGTCAGTGGAAGCCAAGTGGAAATTATCAGAAATCAAACCAAAAGATAAAAAGTGAGATCCCACGGTACATTTTATATCTTCAGAGCATTTTACTTATTTTACAAAGGCAAAACAACACTGAGTTATACAGCCAGGTAAATTTTACCAAGTGATGGCAAAGGGTGTTTAGAGAAAAATGAGAAACTATTCAAAGAATAGTTTCAGCCAAAAGAATAAAAAATAAAGTTTTCAAAATGTATTATGTCATTTTGATATTATTTAAATTAAGTGTTTCATTTGTGAAATAAGGAAGAGCAAGAAGGCTTAAGAAGATAGAATCTCTGTTTCATTTAAAAAGAATGAGCAAAAAAAGAAATCCCTGGCTCTGACCAGGTACACTCATATGAATTAAACATTTGCTTATCCATAGTACTGCACTTGCTAATAATCACTGTAATTGCACTCAGGAAAAAGGGAATGGAAATTTCACAGAAAAAAAAAAGCTGAAATCTTTGAGTAATTTACTCATCCTGAATTCAAGGGGAGTAGATACTAATTTTTAAGAGATTCACCTTTAAAAAAAATCACTAGGAAGTTCTGTTTCAAAGCAGAAATTCTACCCAAAAGTCTGCTTTGCTCGTAACTGGACTTAGGAATGGTCCCTCAGAAGCTCAGGAATAGCAGAACCAGTGTCTGAGAAATGAAAGGACAATTGCACTCCTGGCTGGAGCCTGGACAATTGTACTCCTGCCTTCATGATACTGCAGGAGGGAGGCACAGAACAGCCTCTGCAAGAGCCCACATCACAGCCTGGGCTGTGACTGGAGTGAAGTTTAGCCCTGGTTGGAGTGACACAACCACAGAGCTGCAGCCAGGCAGCCAATTCCCAAACGGGAGGAGTGCTCGTGATCCTCCCAGAACCCGCTGCTTTGTTGCACACATTCATGTGTACAACCAGGAGGTCCCTTGGGAATATGAAAGGAAGCAAAGAAAGAAAAGGAAATAAAATAGGACAAGGAAAAAAAATGCACTCAGCTACTAGTACAAGCTATATAATATATATGTAATTAGATAACTCAGCACAAAGCAAGTTTTTTGAACTCTAAGACACTTTGTTGAAATTCGTGGATGCTCAAGGTATTATTCCCATTGTTAAACACAGTACATGTTAAAATGCTTTGTGCTTTGGATTCAGAAGAGGTCCATGTCAGTTGTCATTCACTCATCATAACTGCAATCCTGAAATCAGTTGAATAATCGCAGTGAAGAGCATCCATAAAAGTGAGCTGATCAAATTAAAATTAATTAGTTGACATTGCATTCTTTGTTTAGCGTGACCTCTTACAGTTGTCTTCTGCAGGGTTATAATTGTGTTTCTCAAATAAGTTTTTTTGCTTCTGCAAAGGAAATGAGTGATGTTATCCTTGGTATGTAAAATTCAGAATATGACATGGGTTTTATTTCATCTCCCATTTTTCTTGCTGCTTACTGCCAATTCATCCAGCTTTTGTTGTGAAAATCCTCTCGTTTATGTTTCATTTCTTGTTGCTTATTGTTCTATTTGTCCATTATTAACATTTAGTTTATTCTTTTTCAGAGTGACAAATAGGTAAACCAGGGGTGTAAACCTGCAAGGAGGTGGGAAATGCTTGGAGAAGCTTAGCACTCTGTGGATGCTGATTGCACTCAGTAATTACACAGAACATTCAATACCTTCTAGGGTCAGTTGTCAGGTAGGAAGAAAAGTGGATGACACAGTGGAAATAGCTATTTTTACATATTATTTCAAAAGGCCTAATTCAACCCTCTTTTAAGCCAATGGGAGATTTTCCGCTGAGTTTAATGGGAATCTTTTAATATTTTACACCCTTAAGGATTATGTATATAAATATATGCCCAGACAAACTTACCAAAACCAGTTGAATGAAGATTTCAATAACTACCCTG
Organism: Climacteris rufus; assembly: GCA_013398175.1. Classification (NCBI taxonomy): domain Eukaryota; kingdom Metazoa; phylum Chordata; class Aves; order Passeriformes; family Climacteridae; genus Climacteris; species Climacteris rufus. The sequence goes on from VZRZ01003265.1 coordinate 2,254,387, forward strand.
TAGTGAAGACATCTTACAGCACCCATCTCCCCCAGTTAACATTGGATCATACTGAGTTCAGAGTCAGAAACAGATGAGGTGATCTAAAAGTGGAAGTATAAACTGGAAGTATCTGTGTAAAATGAGAAGTTTTCCCATTACTATATGATATCAGAAACTTTCCCATGTATAGAAACCAAAAGTTCAATGAATATATACCTCCATACTCTATAAAATACTTGTTAAACTACCACAATTCCCCATTTGAAGCAGGCTTTAGAAACTTTCCCTGCCTCTATCAGACTAATGTATTCTTCAGAACACCACCCATTTATGTTGGACATTCCACTCCCTCTTCCTTTTTCCTTCATCTTTGCTCTCTTCCCCTTAAAACACTTTTTGATCTCCTTTCCCAGACCTTCATTTCTTGATCTCCTTTCCCAGACCTTGCCCATGCCCTTCTTTTTATATTTATCCAGTGGAAAAAAGAAAATGAGGGGGAAAAAATTAAAGAACTAAGAAAGTAGGAATTGCTGTAAAGTTTTCTGAGAAGGTATGTGGAGGAGTTCTCAGGGTGGAGTGTTGGGGAGGGCCAGTAAGGGGATTAATTAAGGCTCTGTAGCCCCTTTCCTGTTTCCAGACTCTTTCTGAATCATGATGACTGTTTGCATTAACACATTCAGGAGAAATTAATTTCCTCTAAGTAAGAAGGCACAGGAGAGCAGTGCAGCTCCCATCATATGTGGTTATCTTTGACATCTCAGACTAAATGATCTGGTTGTTCTCAGCTCAGGGCTGACCTGGCCATCAGATCAGAACTCTCACTGTGGCCTCCACACTGGGACACTGCAACAGCTCTGCCTTCGAGTCCAGTGCACCTTCTCTTTTGCTGAACAACACAGGTGTGTGTTCTGCTCCCTCTTGTTACCATCCTTACAGTCTGGGCTCTCTTTTCCTGGCATCAAGCATCCTTAGAAAAGAGATTAGAGAGGGTTTAGCCCAAAATCACCAACATCACTTCTTCAAATAGTTAGGCTTCACAGTCATAAAATAGCAACTCCTCCTTGGATTAGGGCAGCATATTCCTGAGCCCATGTAATCTTAAAACATACATTGCAGGGCTCTAATTTTCAATGACTGTCAGGCACTTGTTTATATTTATGTGGTGTGTTGATATTTCAGATGTCCTGCAAAGACTTTCACATTGATTTGGACAGAACAGCTCACAGTTTAAAAAACTAAGGATGTGAAAAATCATTGCAGTATGTCCCCACTGCGGTTTTCAGATAGGAGGCAAACATAATTCTGTATTACCTGTAGGCTTCTTCATTTTTGTGAATAAAATGAAACTCAGACCATTCAAAAGCATTCAGTTTTTGTGTCATTCTAGGCCTGCTGGAAACATTGGTAAATACCAAGTTTTTAAAAGCAGCACAATCAGGTCAATATTGAGGACCTTTGCAGATGTCCATTAAATCAGCAGCTCAGCCTCTGCCTAGTCAAGGAACCAGGGAATCATATTTCAAAGCTGATGCCTTTTCTATCCTTTGTGGCCTTTTTTTCCTGTTTAGGAAAGAGTTGCTTAAAGAAATCACTGCTGAAGAGGAAAAAAAAAAGGAATATTTCTACACTTTACTAGGCTTTCCCTTTTCATTTCTTTATTAGTTGAGACACAATTGTAATACTCGAGCAGTCAGTGAGTTCACTTTATTAACAGTTCAAACATAATGTGAAGCCAATATATTTAATGTTAGTTATTAACCTTCTGCAAATTTAGGCTGTATTTTGCTCACTTAATTAGGTAAACTACATTTTTTCTCTTACTGGTTCCTCTCTTTAATATGAGAGCACTGAAAGCACTATAGGGTGCACTGTATTTTAGTAGAGTATATATTTTTCTATGAATTGTAAATTGTTTAGAAAAATTTTCACCTTCACTATTCTTGTAATTCACAATAAAATATGTGATCCTTAATGCAACCTTTTTAAAAAGTGACTGCACCCAGCCTGTAACTAATTAATTATGAACATAATCTGTTCTGGTGACAGTTATTTTTTAACAAAGCTTTATAATGCAAATCATGGCATTTACATTTCTATTCAAGGGATGTCTACATTTAAAATCTCACACAGGATATTGCCTTCGAATCAATTCACTACTTTCTCTTTTTTTTTTCACATTCTACTCTCTTCTTTGCAGTTCTCATTTTCTTTTGAAATGGAACAAAACATTGCTAATTTGGCTCAAGCCAATCTCCTCTTCATGGTATTTTCCTCCTTTAGTCTCATTGCAGAGTGAGTAGATCAAGCTATTGAATGTAAAGCCAGAGAGCATTTCACTATACATGAAATGAAGGAAGATCATGCTGGGACAGTCACCTTCAACATTGTGCATTCAGTCTAAATTTACAGTAATAGACTCATACTCGGAGAACACTTGCTGTGTTTGTTTGCAAACTAGTATGCAGTACTTACAAGTCTGTGGTTTTATTGACATATTCCTTTCCTTTCCTGTGGTTTTTAATTGAAACCCCCACTGCTCAGCCTAGCTCCTGGAAGTCAGGGAACAGAAGTTTTGCGTTTAGTTTAGCATTTAGACAAGATGAACACATACAGGAGAGTTCTGCTGGTCGATTATGAAATGCATAGTTCAGGGCTGTTGGAGCTTTTGTTTTGATTAAGTGAGACTCATGGTATGTGTATGGAATTAGCACTATGAAACCAAATGAATGATGAAGAAAATCTCTTAAAGTCTAGATCAACATGCAAATGAAACAGTCATTTTAATAGCACTGGGTTTAGAAAAATTAGGATAGAAAAACAAATTAGAAAAATATTGGAATAAAAATATTATCATTAGAAAACTATTTGCTAGAAGGTGTTTGCTTCCTGCTGCTGCATGCACACTGCTGGCTGTGTGTCCCATCTGAGTGCTCAGTACTCACCCTTTGTGTCCATTCTGGTCACTCTCTGGATGAGCTGAGAGTGAGCCAAGAGTAGCCTTGTGTACCATAAGAAAGATATAAAAAAAAAGTTTAAAAAGTTTTAAAAAGTTACAGTGTTCTTCACCAACATTGCAATAATACTAGTTTAATACCAACAGATTGCAAAAAGCATATGCAAAACTGATGTGAACTGATAAACTAAAGTCATTAAATTGCATTTCCAGACCCAGGAATATCACCTGAGTTAGAATTCTGATGACTTACACTTTTGTCTTATGACAGGAGTTAAAATCCACTGAAAGCATTTAGGGCCCAAGGGAGTGGCATGAACCTTTGCCAGGGAATAGGTAGGTTAGCTATCAGGAAAAGATTTTGTTGTCCCTGGAGGGTGGTGAACAGGCTCCCCAGGGAATGGGCATGGCCCCCAAGGCTCCCAGAGCTCCAGGAGCGTTTGGACAATGCTCTCAGGGACGCACAGGGTGGGATTGTTGGGGTGTCTGTGCAGGGCCTGGGGTTGGACTCAGTGATACTTCTGGGTCCCTTCCAGGTCAGGATATGATTCAGTGATTACCAATACAGTTTTCCTTTCATTAAAATAGCAACACAATACAAATAACACACAACTATGTCAAAAAATGACAACTCATGTCCACATCCATCCAGTAGACTCTATGATTCTGGGCTCAAACATGTCTCATCCTACAAGGAAGGGATTTGCTTACGTGTGTTTGAAAATGAATGGAACCAACTGGGCCTGGATGCAGATGGGAAATTTACTCTTTCAGGAATTCCTCCTGTTGCATTAACACCCTTCAGCAAAGTAGCCAGCAGAGTGTTTGCAGCACAGAAGTTCGGCATGAAAAAACCCACCACCAGCATTTGTCAAATAAATGTCTGTTAATGAACAACATAAAAGAGCCCATGTTCCTCAGTTGTAAATAAGAGAGAACAGAGAAGTGTGAAAAGAACTCCGCTAAAGAAACAATGAAATATTAATAAACTTGTGTAGGAAGTGCTTGCTAGGTGAGGAATTAGACAAAAACATCACTTGCTTTCTTTATCCTCCCACAGGACCATGCCTACATGAACTGGTATTGACCTGTGAGGTAAAGAACACACACATAAAAAATCCATGACAAACAACCTACAGTTTTAGAGTTCAGGTCATGCTACAGACACTGCACAATTAAGGAGATTATGTGCATAGTAACGTGACAATGAAAAGCCTCCTATTTATTCTGTATAGAACATGGAGATCACGTGCACCCCATCGTGATAAATATTAGTGTTCCTTTCTTTCTTTTGTTCTCATAGTTTTAATCATAACTGAAGAACTTCAGATATGAAAACAAATAAGTGATTATATTAAAATTGTCAAAAGTTCCTCCAAATATCTGGACTTTTAAACAAGTATATTGGTAAGTTGCTGGGTTTTTTGGTTTTTTTCCATACGAAGCATATGACCAAATATGTTTTTACTACCTGTGCGTTGTGATGTGCACATGCACTCTGAATCCTTGTCCTGGACCACGGATAAAAAAACCTGAGAAGCAGGTTGATGATTTGGCTGAAAGAATTGATAATTTGGCTGAAAAGCATCCTCTTTAGAACTAATCACTGCAGACTTAAGGATTAGGCTCACTGGTCACTTGCTACAGGTAAATACTGACTTCCAAAAGGAGATCACAAAGATAACCAAGTTCTTATGGCTTTCTGCATATGGAAGCTGGAAGATATAAAATTAATATCTTGTTTGAAGCTCTTTCTAACTGAGATGGTAAACCACTGGTTTTACAGTGGGTTTTACAGTGGCAGTGGGATGCCAGAATATTTAAGAATTTGCAAATATCCCTGTCGATGTTGCTCATTATGCAAGAAATAAACTATAACAAAACAACATGGTAAGGCAGTGTGCCGCTCCTTTGAGGGATAAGTGGGAAACTGCTGCCAGGAGTCCATTGAAATTCCAATGTGTGAGGGACTGCCAGCTGGCTGTCCACAACAGAATAAGAGAAAAAAACTGTATTTTCTGCCTATCACTACAAGAGCAGCCATTTGGCTCAAGCCCATCCAAAACCAAATATCTAGCTGGGAGATTGTTCTCATTTGTCCCTTGAAGGGTTAAGGAAGGTGTGAAAAAAGGTAAAACAACTATTAGGCTATTATTACATGAAAGAATGACTGGGGAACAGCAGAAAGAAAAATCTCTTATTGTACTGTAAATAGACACCTGGCAGGCAGGTGTGTGCTGGCCAATAAGATGTGAAAGACAGGAAATGGAATACATAATCATTTTTCAGACTTTAGTGTTGGTATTCTGGTGTATTTGCCGTATTGTTGCTTTATGATAAGACAAAAGCTTATTGTTAGCTAGATACGGACCCAATTAACCCATATATGTTTTAAAGGCACTATTTTCCCACTTTGTTTTCCACATAGTTTCCACCAACAATTTGTAAAGGTGAAGTTAGATTATCTTCCTTCCAATGGCTTTTAGTAGAGGAGACTGAGGGGAGACCCCATAGCAGACCTCAACTCCTTCATGAGGGGCAGCTCCGAGCTCTGCTCTGTGCCAGGGCCAGCACCCAGGGCAGGGCTGGAGCTGGGCCAGGCTGGAGAGCAGCAAAAGCTCCTGCTGTGCCCAGAGGCTGCCGGGGCACTGCCCAGGCTCCCCAGGCCATGGGCACGGCCCCGGGGCTGCCAGAGCTCCAGGGGCCTTTGGGCAGCGCTGCCGGGGGTGCTCAGGGGGGCATTGCTGGGCTGCCTGGGCAGGGACAGCAGCCGGGGCAGTGACTCCTGTGGGTCTCTTCCAGCTCTGGATATTCCATGATTCCAACATGAAAACCATCAGAACCCAGAGACCACACGCTGCTGAGGCACCACAGGCTGGTGATGTGGGTCTGCTCGATGCCCCCTATGCAGGACTGTCAGAGCACCTGCAAACCCTGGTATGGCTGTTCCTGCAAGTTATCTCAGGAAGAGTTTGTCACTGACATGAAAATCACCCCTTCTTCCCTCTGCCTCTCAGGTTTTGGGTTACAGGGAGAGACCCAATGACTCGCAGGCCCGAGCCTCAACGACTGACCAGTGTGTAAAGTCCTCCCCTGATCCCCATGGTCTCCTGCCTGGCCAAGAGCATCGTAAGCAGGAACAACCAGTATGGAGCTTGCACAGCTCCTGATTAAAAGTATAGAGTCACTGAGGGAAAACTGTCACAGTGGGACCACCATCTGCACAGGAGCAAGGCCCTGGTAAGCAGGTTTGTTTGGCAACTCCATGTGTTCCCCTTCCTAACAGCTGGGGAGGGTTTGCCATTTCCTTTTCTGCTTTCTCTTTTCCCATATTTAATTTTTCCCAAAAGCAACTTTCACTTTTGGAGTCAATGTATGTCATCAGCTACAGTCACACCAGTAAATCTTTGTGCTTCCCACCCTGTCTCAGCAGCCTTACTGCAACAACCCTTGAAGGTCATACTGCTCAAATTATACTATTGACGCAGCACTTGGGGATGGTGCTTCACTGAAGGGATGGACAGAACACAAGCTGAGTTCTGGTCATGTCCAGAATGAAGAACTTGCTGCATTTACAGCTGGCGGAAAACTACAGTGGGAAAGACTTCCATAAACACAGGAAGATAACTGCTTGTTGGGAAAAAATGTGTTGGAAAAGGTGGAAAATATAGCCATGGATTAAGAGGTTTTCCAACTTTTTAACAAAGTTTGAGCAAAGATATTTAACCCATGAGAGCATGGCTCTCCTATTTGGGCATTAGTTCCAATCAATTCTTTGAAAATAAATGACAGGTGAATAAATGACTGATGATTAACTGGAGGTTTGCTCTCATTTTTCTGTAATGATGGTTTTATCCTCTCCATTTATTTATGATAATTTAATGTTCTACCTGCCTGCTCTATAACGCAGACTTATTATACTGTCTCATTATTGTGAAAAAGATCCACACACAATCCCCCCACACGAGTATTTAAAATAAAATGCAACTGAGGATAAAAATATCTATGCTGATGACCTATATTGCAGAGTATATTCTTTTTCTTTCTCATGTATGGCAACAGGATTTGAATACCTGATTTATTCATTATTTAGAGTTCAGAAAAAGGCTTCTTTGGAAAGTAACAGACAAAACTTCCTTAGCTGAATCCTTAAAGCTTTTTCAATGCAACATGTGATGCTGTATGAGGTCTTATTTCTCTCTGACCTGTTCTAGCTGTCCTTCATATAGACAAAGATCCACCTTCAATCATATAGATCAAACAGAAGGTAGAATACAGTTGCCTAGTAAAAATAAACTACACAATGCTGTAATACATAACATTTCATGGCTGAAAAGGAACAAGTCTTCCTAACAAATTTGCATTTAAATCCTCTACCCATGATAAATGCTATGTTTTCCATTTATCTTGAAATGCACAAGTTGTTACCATCGTTCAAACTCCAAAATTTGAATCAAGGATTGAGTCATAAAACTGCAACAGAGGATGGATAGTGAAAAACCTTCCTCTACTCAAATATCTCAGCTTTTAGGGATTGTAGGGTATCTTTCTGCCTATGTTGAGACACACTGGCAGACCTTTTCCATCTATGATGCTTACAAACATAAAGTTAGACACAAAATTAAAAGGCAGTTAGAAAGAACTCTAGTTTCTTGCATGTCCCTCTTCAAACCAATCACATCCTTTAAGGATGGATGTCTGCACAATCTAAGAAAAGTTGGGAGGTCACTTCAGGCCAGGGAGGCTGGGCAGAAAGCTCTGTCCACCTGAGTTGTGTAGCTCCCCAGGGTTAGAGTTGTCTCAGGTTTCAAGGCCAAGGTCCCTGGCCACCACCTGGAATTTCTCTCCACACCCATCCCTGACCTCCAAGACCTTCCTCCAGCTAAGATCTTGAACTTATTCTCAAGACCATTTCTTCTCCACAAACCCTTCCTTGTGTATCAGCTCCTCTTTGCAGAACCTTATCTTCCCAGTTTCCATAGTTCATGTGCAGAAGTAAAATGTGTGCTCAGCCTCCTATTTTACAGTTCTGTGTCACACCTCCTTATGAATAAACTGGAGGACTGGGGACATGCCACTTTTGTTTACTTCAATTGTTATTGAAATTTACAGGCAGTCCATACTGGTTGTAGTTAGCAAGGAGCTAGACTTCTGCTTGAAAGTTCAGAAGTTTAATTTAGAATATCTGTCCATACATGCATAAACTCCCAATTATCTGCCAGCTGTTAGTGTTCCATATTTGAGCTAATTTTTTGCCTACAACATATAATTAATATATTTCCTTCCTTCCATTTTGCTTTCAAATTGCAACTTTGATGGCGGCCTACTTTTCAATTACTCCACTGTTTTATTAGAGAAGTCAGCAACCCCCAATTCCCAATCCCAAATTTAATAATTATTAAATGACTAATATCCACCTAATATAATGGCATTTACTTGAAATGTTTAACACTTCACTTGTCAGGTCCAACATGAGTTGACTGTAGGTGCCCTGAGGGGAACAAATAGCATAATCTTGACATTAACATCCCTGGGGCCAAGACTGTGCCTTAAAGCCTAAAAGAAGTTGGGACAGTGCCTGATCCATGGCTCCACCAGCAGCAGAAGCAGGTTCAAACCCAGCAGAGGCTGTGCCATGGACTCGAGCTCTGTATTGCCAGACTCCTCCAGGGCCATTCGTGCTGCAGCACAGCCCCTGGGCAGCTCCTTCCATGCATCCAGCACCAGTTAGGAGAGATCCTGTCCTAAATGTGAGGGAACTCCCTTCCATCTTTATGGAAGCTGTTGCACAATGATATAAACATCACCAAGTCTCGATTTTAAAATGTTAATTTATCTTCCCAAATTACCACACTCACATATGGCTCATAATTGCAGTATCATGGAGTGTCAATTGAGCAAAACAGATGTATTTTTCAAAAAACTGTGACACTGTTTGCAAAAGCTCTCTATTCTCCATGGGTGCACATGCTGCTTCTACCTTCTGCTCCAGTACCTACATATTGATACTGCTCAACTAAATGCAGATTTTCTGCTTCAAGAATATACAACATTAACATTCAGAGCAACAAATCACTTCATTTTGAGAGTGTTTAGATGTGGATAATGCTGAATATACCAGCCAAAATAAATACTTGGGCATGAAGGAACAGACCATGATTTTCTATAGAGCCCACAAGAAACTTAAACCAGGATATTCTGATATATTATATTATTCATAAATTAGGAAAAAACTAATGAAGTATAAAATAGCTCCAGGTATAGTAGTTAGGAATGACAACTTTGGTAAATTAGAATCTTGTCCCATTAGGTTTTAAATTTGTGACTTCACAGAGCACATCTCTGGTAGCTACTAAGAAGTGCTGAATTGTCTTAAACTACTCCATTGACCTTAACGAGCTTTCATTTTGGTCACAAGGAGCTCCCTGTCTAAGGTACATTTTCTATCCTCTGTGAAAGGTGTTGTTAATCAGTTCTTGATTAAACAACCCCGGAGCTCTGGTCCCATCTTTCTGCTTGGAAAAGACTTTGCCATACATTATGTGGTGGACATCACTGGGGTACTGCTATTCCAAGCAGGATTTGCTTTGCTGTGGAGACTCATTACTACGTGAACACCATTTTACACTGAGAAGCTTCAAGGAATTCAGAGTTATTTAGTGCATTTCAACTCACAAGACATAAACTTTTTTGTGGAATGCATTTCATTCACTCTTAAATTTTGCAGAACTCTTGACTTCTAGGTTCACATTGGTTTTAGCTGAAAGTCTTGGTTTTCAAACAGATTTCTCCTTGTTTTCTTACATTTCTGAAGAAAGAAGCCGAGTTTATCTAGCTTTCAGAAGTGTTGAAACACTTCCTCTCTGTTTTGGTTGTTTGATTTTTTAACAGGAATGTCATCCTCACAAACTACTTTTAATATTAGATTTAAGAAAAAATGTGTGTAAATTATATTTTTACAGTGATTGACTGCATGATCATTTTAACTCCATGGTGGGAGAAAGATACCCACTTTCAAACATTTCAGGGAAAATAAACCCCCAAAATAACCATTCTAAGTACTATTACATTGAACTAATTTCCCTCAGTTATTGTTTGCTGGGCAACAAGTCACAGTGTTCCATAAATCAAAAACAGGTTCATGCAGTTAATTTTTGATCCTTATCACTTTAAAGTTTAGCTCTCCTGTAGTTCAGAATGAGTTTTTCATTGCATTTCTGTCCATCTTCATGTCTCTTCTTGCAGCAGAATTTATAGCAGCATCTTCTTCATATAAAGAAGAAATCTCAAGGTGATGGATGCAGAAGTGCTTGTGAAACAGTGTGATTTACTGCTGCTATCTTGGAGCTCTTTTGTATGCAGGGCTCTATTGAGAATTAGATGAACTGAGAGTGGGGTCTGAACCCTGATGCACAAGCTGAGTGTTCTTACCAGATACAAGCTGAAATAATAATTAAAAAAAAAAAAAAACACAGAAAAAATCCTCCAAAACATAATAGTTTTACTTTTATAAGCATATGCTTCTCATAAATATCAGTATTTAAATTATCTAGTAGTACCCTTCCTCTTTACTTGGCATATGGATTCCTTTTTTTTTTTTTTCCCCTTTTGGCTTTTTTTACACATTTTTAATTGGGCCTCTCCTCAATGGAGATTATACTTAACTCTGTGAGAACAGGATGAAAGCATGGCTCAGTTCCCTTCAAAGTCACCCATTACTTTATGGAATTGGGTCTCTTATCCCTGCACTAACTTGGGCATCCTCTGCCTGGCTGTGGAAGTGGATAGAAAAATATATTGAGACACTGGAGACTGCTGATGTACTCCTGGATGTGTCTAGGGAAGTCTCTGCCCTTCTCAGGGCCTCTTTTTCTCTGATGTGGGTATGCTAATATCAGCTTTCTCTCTAAGCGTTTGCAAAATACAGTACAATGTGGGTATTGTTGTTATCATAATATCATTTCACTTAAAACTTCTGTAATATATATTTAACTCATTTTAATTTACGAAAGAATACCAAATCATACATGGCATCTGCAGTTCTCAGTATATAAAGACAAAGTGAATGCACCATCACTGCCAAGAACAAGTCCTGCCCCCCCTAGCTGTACTTTAGAACACAACATTTTTGTGTCTGAGAGTCTGATTTTCCATGTTGGAATATCAGCAATGCAGATAAAACTCTGTATTGGCATCTTTTATACTTTACACCATTAAGAGACCTGGGACACAATTACAGATTTTTATCCTCTCTGTCCCATCAGAAAGGAAATTGTGAACCTTCTCAAAATGTCACCACTGGAAACAAAAGGCAAAACTGATATTTTTTACTGTGTAATGTGTTACCATCCACTGAGTGGCTCAATTCAATTTTTACAAGGCTTCCTTATGAGGTGCAAGAAACTGATTTATGAGTCCACATTAAAGCCTCTTTCACTCCTGAGATTCTGGTTAAATATTATACAATATGACACAAGTATATTGAAAAATAGAGTTTCGGCTTATTACGGGTTCTTGCTTGCTACCCTTGCAGCACATTCATTTCACATTGTACAGAATGCCCTACGTTTCTATTTTTTATGTATCCCTGGTAAATGTGAGAGTTCAATTTGATACACAGCAATATATTCTCTCTCAAACAAAAGTTACCAGATAAGATCCTAGGAAAAATCTTCATCTTGTGGAAATGCCTAATGTACTACTATGGGCAAGTAGAAGTGACTATTTTATCACATGCTATTATGGATTAAACTTTTATTCTGGGTGTCTTTCTATGAGATGGAAACATGTGATACCACATTCCAGACAGATTCAGTATCACGCAGCTACAGTGAGGTTTGCAAGGATTACTTGGATCCGTATCTCAACATCTCTGTGAGTAACAGAAAAGCTTGTTTTATGTTTGCCTCATCATGTTTGTAAACAGCACAGATTGTTCCTAGCCCTTCCATGGCCACAAGAATGCATTGCAGCATCTGTTCATGTTGGGTTTCTGACTCCAGGAAGGTTTTGAGTGAAAGCACACAACATTTAACCACTGCCATGGAGGAGCAAACCATCAGGGACTGAGCTTGAAGGAAAATCACAGAGAGATGGAATCATGGAATGATTTGGGCTGGAAGGGGCCTTAAAGTCCATCCCATTCCACCCCCTGCCATGGGCAGGAACTCCTTCCACTGTCCCAGGCTGCTCCAAGCCCCATCCAACCTGGCCTTGGACACTTCCAGGGATAGGGCAGACACAGCTTCTCTGGGCACCCTGTGCCAGGGCCTCCTCACCCTCACAGGGAACAATTCCTCCCCAATATCCCATCTGACCCTGCCCTCTGGCAGTGGGAAGCCATTCCCCCTTGCCTGTCACAGCTATGTACCAGATCCCACCTTAATAAAATATTAAACCAAGAGGAAGTTCACATTCCAGAGTGATTTCTCAAGAAATAAATAAATATAACACCTCCATAAGAGATGCATGTGCTCAAGGAAGCCACTTGATGCCAATTTTAGAAGGTGACAGCTCTATTAAACAGCAACTCTGCATAGAGGAGCCGTGAAAAGCCATGTAGGCTGTTGGAATAATTAATACAGGAACTGGTAGCTGGGAAGTGAACAGCATTGTACCACTGTACATGGGAAGTAGTCACATCTTCTTTATTACATGCAATGTTCATACCCCAAAAAAAGGATTAAATAGACCTAGGAAAGGTAAATAGTGTTAGAACACTGTTGGAACAGCTACTCTGGTGAGGGAGGCTGAGCAAACCAAGGTTCTCAACCTTGGAAAAGGTCACAAATTGCAAAAAAGAAGGTAAGTAAGAACTACCCAGCAGTTCTTACAATAAAAAACTGATAAGGCAGGAGGTTTAAAGAAAGAAATAATACTTTTTTCTACAATGCAAAATTCAAGTTGTGCCAGGAGGTGCTTTGCATGCAAGAATTTAAATGTGTTCAAAGGAGAGAAGTATCAGTGGCATGTTTATATGTTTAAATAATGCCAGTGATATGATGATCATGATGCAATTTGTATCTAAGAATGTCTTTAAAGAGTAATTGTCCAGGAGCTGAGAGCTTGTATCTGGGAAAACAATCATATAAACTTCCCTATCCCTCAGTGTTATAAGAGCTGTCCCTTTTGGCTGAGTCACGCTTGGCATTCTTCTGTCCACCCCTATTGCATGAATCTCCACAGAACTGGAGACTGGTTTCTTGTTTTTTTTTTAATTATTTTTAGCTCTCTTAATCTTCTTGTCATAGTCAATTGCAAACATATTCATGGCATGTTAGAGTTAAATCACAGGTGTTCTTAATTTAAAAATTATTAGCATACTATATAATTAATTAGACTTTTACACTTCAGTGAGTTTTGGTTCCCCAAAGAAAATTGAGCATAGAGAATATAATTTGATTTAACTTTTTGTCAAGGTTTAATCTACCTGAAACATTGTTATATTTCAGGGGAAGTCTAAACTGCCTAGATCTAGTCTGAATTTTCTTAGTGGGAGCAACATTTATTTATTTGAATGTTAAAATGAAACTAAGTCATTTAAAAAGAATGCTTTGTCTCTTTCAAATTAAAAATAATTTTATATATATATATATATAAAAGCAAGGAATATATTCAGGCAGTTTCCAAGATATGGGAGCTGTCCGTATGAGAAAGTTGTGACAGAAGTGATAATTCTACCAGGGATAATTAAACACTTACAATAAAAGACAAAATTTAAAGGAATAATTGAGAAGAGTGAAGAAAACAAGCTGCTAAGTAGATTAAGAGATCTTAGATCTATTAAGGATATTTAATGGCCTGGATTGTTCACTTACCATCAGGCATTTGAGGAGTCTGTGCAGCTGACAACTGATGTTTCCTATTTAAATGGGAGGTGAGAAGAGGTAACAGCAAAAACCTCCTGAGTCTTTGCTGCTCCAAACACGACATAGCCTTAGTGAGCTCCCCATTATCCCTGATCTCCAGAGACTGAGAAGCCCACATGATTAAAAAACTCTCATCCTTTTCTGCCCATAGGTTTGAAATGCCCCTGAAGTGTTTGTCTCCCAAGTATTCTCACTTTGCAACGCAGTTCCATAGATAGCACCACAGACACTCACAGGAACGTTCCCAAACCCAAAGCAACCTGCCCATGTTCCTCTGTGCTGAGCCAGAGCTGATCAGGCTCTCTCACACCAAGGTGAACCAGACAAAGAGGTGCAGAAACATTCTGGATGTTCCCTGCCGAGCAACCTTGGGTGGAGATAGTGCTGAGCCTGAGCTGATAAACCCCACCAGACCAACTCTGCTCTGCTGGATTGCTTTGGGTGTCCTTGCACTGCTGTTCCACACGACTGAGCATCCCATCCTCTAAGACTGGGACTTAACACTTCCTTCTCTGCAAAGGGTTTTCAGGCAAAGCAAGGGAAAGCCTGATTTTCTGTTATTCCTTGATCTGCCCTATCAGGTGGGATGTGAAACTGCATACTGTGTATGGACAGATGGAAATTCCCATCTCATGTACACCCAAGGCCAGGAGAGAGATGGGGAGGCCCTGGTACAGGGTGCCCAGAGAAGCTGTGGCTGCCCCTGGATCCCTGGAAGTGTCCAAGGCTGGATGAGGCTCTGAGCAACCTGACCTTGCTGCAGATGTCATCACAGGGGGTTGGCCCAGGTGGCCTTTAAAGGTCCCTTCCAACTCAAATTATTCCATGACTCTGTGAAGAAAAGCATTATCCAGGAGCTGGGCTATGGGGATGGTAGGCATACATTTGGCACAGCATCACTGCTGAAGCAGCAGAGAGCTGCTCACTGCCCCAGTTACCACATGTGTGAACTGTCCATCTTTGGCACAGTTTTCACAGCTTTTTTAGTTTGTTCCTTTCTTTTGCTTTCATATTAACAATTTTTTTCGACTGCAACAAGACTCAGAGCACTTGAGGAGTATGTGCAGCCAAAAAAGTTTTTTTTTATATAAATAATGGGAGGGAAGGACTAAAAATACTAATAAAAGAGTTCCAGTCTTTGATGCTACAAAGACAGAGTAGCAGAATATCAACTCCAAATGTGTTAGATGGCATAAACTATTGATTTCATGAATAGAAGGCAATTCAGAGTCCTCATCTGGAGTGATTAAATCTGAGAAAAATTCTGTAATTCATCAGTTCAATGCATGGTACTTTTTAAAATGACTGTCAGGTAAATAGCATTTTTCACAAGTGCAGCAAATAAACAAAAATATTCCTGTGTTATAATATAATTTATAAACATTTTTGCCCCTCGAGGAAAACTCATTTTAAATGAAGGTTTTGTTGTTAATTTTCAATTTTGTATCCTGCCGTAAGGAGGCTTGGGATGAGAGAAACATTCTGTATTCTTAAATATGTAGACAAAGCATTGCTTTCTCCCATGATCATAACTCCCTGTAGCCCAGTTTATCTTAATCTGACTGGAATTAAAAATTTCTCAGAGGAGGAACCAAATATATAATTTGAATAGATATTACTAAACAGCAAAAGCATTCAAAAATCAACTTTTCTGTTTTGGGAATAATAATATTTTTGAAATTTTATTCAACAGTCATTTAAAACAAAGTACACAGAATTGGGTTCTATAGCAGTGACCAGGAAAACAGGGATTTTTTAGTAGATAAAAGCTAACATGTTGAGCTAAAGTGCATTTTCTGCCTTTTTTTCCCCGCCTTCTCTTTTATTTCCTGATGTGATTTCTCACAGAGTGGAACAACTTTAATAAACAGGTGATGAGCTCCCTCTCCTTCTGCTTCCACTGTCCCCACACAGCAGTCTGAGAACTCTTGGGGTACGAGAAGGTGTTTGTTGTACAAAGCCACTGGTGTGGAAAAGGGGCGAATTTTGTGTCACCAACACATGTTTCAAAATACTGCTGATACCTCTTAAAAACATTAAAAAACCTGTCCCAGGAAGGCTGATCCAAGGCTTTAGGAGCCAACAGCAGAGAGAGAGAGCCTGTTCTGAGCAAGATATCTAAGCTCCAAGCCCAGCTTTGGTATCTCATATTCTCAGTTGGAACTCAGCTCTCAGCAAATGCACTTCAATAAAACCAGCTCAGCCTCTCTGTCTGATCATTGCCCCATTCTTTGCCAAACTAGCCAAAAACTTGTTAAAGGATAATCACACATTTGAACAGAAAGCCAGATAGGACTTCAGTTGCCTATTTTCAGTGATGTGCTGCAGCAAAGGTTGTAGTAGGATTACAATGCTATTCCAGGTCATGAGTGCTTCAAAATCACTTATTGTTAATGAAAACACTATGAAAAGTTGCCACTCTGTGTGCTTAGCAGCTTTATAAAGTTCACATCTTTGTTCTGTCAAAGCTCCTTATGCAGCAAATAATACTTGTCTACATGACTGACTAAATCCTACAGAATTTACTCTTTTTAAATCAGCTGAAGCCTGTATAAAATCAGTAAGACAGTGTTTCTCCTTTGTCTTTGTTGCAGTCAATATTTAGGTATTTAGGTCCATTTTAAAGTTAAATGAGTTCTCACTCAGCGTGTCAAGCAGCACTGAATGTCAGCAACAGTTCTGTTTGAGGAATTATTAAACATGCAACACGTAGGTTTATCAGGGTGCACCCCACGTGTTGGATGACGTTTGCTCAAATCAGGATGCCATCACATCCACAATGCCAGGCCTGAGCCAAAAGCATGGAAAAGCTGTAAAGAAAAATGCTCCACATGGGTATGTACTTTGGGTTTGGCTGCAATCTAGAGGAGTGTCCTGATTTCAGCCGGGGTAGAGTTCGTTCCTTCCCAGGAGCTGGTTCAGTGCTGTGGTTTGGATTCAGAATGGGAATAATGCTGTGCTACCTTTAAGCTCACAGGAGTTTGGAAAGTGGGCAGATGACTTTGAGACATCAGCTGCCATGGAAGAAGATCTGGTTGGGCAACTCTACAGGAATTATGTTTAATCAAAGATGCTGACATTTAAAAACATTGTTCCACAGGAAACTATGATCTTTGACTGTAATTCTGGCTATTGCTTTTTGCTTTTGAGCAAAGTTAAATTTTAAGTGCTAACAAAAATGGAATTGTAATCTGTGTGGTACTCATTTTTACTAGGTTCTAGTCTTTATCCATGTGATATCCTTCTAAGGAAGGACATCTCTTGAACTGATGCCTTGGATATCACTTAAAAATTGTGAAGTTTACTCCAGTAAGGAAGAGAAAAATTTTTTCAGGATTTGATTCTACTTTTTTGTTCCTATAAAATAATCTCCAGCCCATGAAAAGCTGGCTTGCTAACGGTCATGCTGTATTTTATTTGATCAGAAGGCACTTTAAGCATTCCCAGCTTAATTACAGCTCTATCAAAGAATCAGAGAAATTAGAGGTGGAAAAGGCTTGGTTCACCACTTAGGTCTGCTAATGCAGGAATTTCTCTAGGGCATATTTATTCTTCATCTATTTCTCAGGTCCCTTTTAAAATGTGCATAGAAGGGTTCCAGTAATGCAGAAGTTCCTCTGGAGCATACTTATTCCTCATTTGCTTTTCAGGCCCCTCTTAAAATGGACATAGATGATGAATGCATTAACTTTGATGCTGCAGAAACATTCATATCAGAGGACTTTCTTTGTCTATTTTGAAATATATTTTCTGGTTTAGGTTATTTTGCTACGTATGTTGTACCTCTTCACCTTCAATGTAATTCCTTTTAATTTATACCATTACTCAGAGCATAAAGCCAATATATATTACTGTAAGTAATGTCTTTCTAGTCTTTTTAGTAACCTTCATGTGCTTGAAGATGGTTATAACAGTTTTCTCATTGAATAAATTCTTTATTAATTAATAAAAATAGACTAAAATATTTATTCAAATAATAAATTGAGTGCAAGTGAGCAGAGATGCACAGAAAAGAATAGGAGCAAGTACATAAAAAAGTATTATTAAAAACAAGGAAGATGGGCTGAATTCTGTCCAGAGAAGTGTCTGGTTTATTTATTATTTCAGGCTATCGGTCTTTCAGAGAAACATTAGTATGTCCAATGATTTGATAATGACAAATGAGATCAAAGATGGTCTAATCAAGAAATAAGTGTTAAACCAGCATAGAATGTGAAAGCAGTGTGTGAACTAATTTTAATAGACACCAGTTGTCTGGTTTGGGTTATTTCTTTGCTTTCAGTTGCAAGGTTGTTCTACCAAAATGATTTTCCATGAGTCTGGTGACAGTCTCATTTTTCACTATCAAGCAAGTCTGCATTATCAATTACATTCTATCTTATTATAAAGCTGTCTGTTCCAACACTCCACTCTGATATTGTTAGGGGGAAATAGCATCATGGAATACTTGGAGCAGTGAAAGATTCACTTCTTTAATAACATTTCTATAAATATACTTTCAGAATGCAGTATTGTCAAAGGTGAATAATTTTAAATAATATAATCTGATACACCTAACACTGTGTGGGACAGATAAAATAAAGATATAATAAGCTACTGTTCAGCTCCTCTCCAGCCACTTTGACTCCAGCATCCAGAAGAAAATGCACCCTGAGGGGTAAATGAATCCTAGGAACCACAGGACCTCTAAATTTTGGCAATCAAATAAGAAAACAGAAAAAGACCTTAAGGCTGCTCCAGTTTGTACCAGCTGATAGCCATACTCAAACCTTGATTTAGTCCCAGGTTAAGCTCTCATGTCAGAGTCTGAGACCAGATATGACATAGATATAAATATAGTGCTTATGACCTTCACTATTAATTTAAATGTTTGTATAAATCACATCCAGAATACTTCTTGAGCTATATGGAATCACCTTCCCAGGCTATGCCTTTCATGTTTCTTACAAAACAAATTAAATTAACTTTTTAAGAGAGAGAATTGTGATCCCTCTCACATTCATCTCTGTTTAGAAGTTGAGTCCCTTCTACAAATGCTGGCTTTGGGCTCCCTCTGAGGATTCCAGTTTCCATCTACACTCCTCTGCAGCAGTTTGAGTGAACAAACAGCCAGGAGCATCAGCTGAACCACAGCTGATCTGATCCAGTGGGTCCAGAGTAGGAGGAGTTCATAAAGGAAAACTCGTTGCTGTTACACATCATTCATAAATATGTCTGGGTTTCACCTTGCAGAGAATTTTGGCTCTCCATGTAAAGTATTAGCACCAACTATCCATTCAAATAATCCCATTTAGTTTAAAAATATAAGTTTAAAGAACTTTGCTAAACCTACTGCCTTCCCCAGCTGTGCCTGCACAGTCCAGCTCACTGAACACAGTCAGAATGTCAGGCCCCAATAGAATATTTCCATTATACTCTTTAGTGCCATATCAACTCACTGTAGGTTTTGTTCTTTGACTGAAATACATGGTTTCATTTTTATAAGGTGTTGACACTTTCTGAAAGAACAACCAATTTTTCTGACTAATTTCATTTCTCTAGAAATGTAAACCAACCCCAAAACTGACTAAAAGCACTTTCAAAGTAAAGCTTTGGACCAGCTGTGTTGTAGCACTGTAAGTTACATATCTGGAAGGTTTTCAATCTTTAAAAGATTTATTAGCATGTTGTTTACAGAAAGACTTTCATTTCTCTAACCATTGCGCTAAGGCATTATGTTTAGTGCATTGTGACCAGGTTTGACAGAAATTAGAGATATTTCTTAAAAATTACTGATAGCATTGAAGAAGGAATATGAATTTTGTAAGTCGATGAATGCTTTCATATGTGTGGTTCCCATTAATATCAGTGAAAATCCCTCAGCTTGTATCCCTGAGCCTTAAATTGGATTCTAACACATTTCAGTACTCCTGATTATGTATCCCAAACAACATATGCTATGACATTAATGAGGCCCTTAATTACAAACAGTCTAAATGGACAGAAGAAACATACAGCAATCTCATATAAAGTTGCTATATATACAGTGTAGGACCTTATAAAACTCCTCATAATGTTAGTGTTAAACTGACATTCCTGAAAAGATGGGAAGGGTCAAAATAACCTCCTGTTCATACATTTATCACTGTAAAATGCAGATATGTGGCAACTTGACAGATCCAATGGTGAGATAATAAAATAATCTCTCAGCCTAAAATTGAACTAACAAGAATGCAGGGCAATGTTTTGTACTTATTTGCTCAAATATTGTGTTTAAACTATCTGGGTATTGTCTGTCAAAATGCATAAAACAACACAGCTTGATAGACTAATCTTTTATACATGATGGATCCAGACTGAGCAAACTGGTTGTGTTCTTATATCAGCTACCCACTTCACATGACTCGATGAAAACCAGTGTGAGATATTATTTTTTTTTACTGAGCCAGATAATTATTTAAAGGCAGCATGAAGGATGTCTTACTTTGGGGTTTCTGTCAAATGCTGAAGAGTAATACCAGGTATATTATCAGCCATGTTCATTCTGTTCCCTGCTTTTATGTGTTGAAATCAAATAGTAGGCAAAATCTTGTGTCTTACAGTATCTGGACATGAGCTGAAAATAAAAAATAAAAAAATCATAAATATTTCCATGCAACAGAGACAGTGTGGTTCTAACCAGCCACTTACACACCCAATTTCAGAGAGTATCTATCAAGGTAACCCGCATATCTGCAGAGGTGTAACTGACACTAAGACTAGTGGAATAAAAACAAAGAAAGGTCCCTGAAATAAAGCACTGGATCTTTTGGTAAGCATTCAAGATTAAAGATTTCACACATAAAATTGCAGATCTGTGACAAAGAATATAGATCATGGTTACAGGAAAGCCCACTTATCTGTCCTAGGAAGAAAGGATCCTCTTAAGAACATGGAAATCCTGGTGATTATGAGAATGTGAGTTTGTAGTAAAATAGTGCATACCAAGTGGGTTTGCATGATCCTTGGCTATAACAGCCACAACAGCATGGGACTGGAAGAAAAAGATCATATTTTCTCCATGCTGGCAAATTAAAAAACCCACTTGTGAGTTTTGTGCCTGTTCCTTGTATCTGCAGAAGGACATCGAAGGGTCAGACACACTTCAAAGAAGGACAGCACAAATAATTAAAACACTATCTAAGAGAAAAGCTCTAATTACTCAGCAGTTATTGGGCTCAAAGCAACAATTAATTCTAGGGAAACCTATGCCCTGTGCTGGAGTCAAGACTAAAGGATTGCAAGAGTTTTTCTTACGTTGGGAATTTTATAAAAGCTGCTTTTACACAAAATTATTGCTTCCTTTTCAGTGTCTCCCACTGCAATATTTGCCAGTTATTTCTGGAGCAGGTGCACAAAATGATGGAGAATTTTATTGCCCAAAAGAAGATCCTTCTAATGTGAAGTATCTTCTAAACTTGAGGACATTCAAAAAAGATCTCTCATATTGATTGACATTTCCTACTCCAAATTCACTGGAGGCTTTCTTGTAGCATTACTCTAACAAGAACCCTCAGCCACGCTGAGTTTTATAGAACAATGTTCAATTGCCTACAAAAAGTTCCTGCTCAGAAATCTGGAGGAATTCCTTTTACTCAGAAGGTTTCAGTTACTTTAGTAAGAATGATACTGCCTAAAAAAATACCTAAAGAAAAAGTAAAATTCTCCTTAGTTTGGCTTTAAAAGTAGAATAACATTTATTTCCAAAGTTCTCAGGGATGCTCTTTGATACACACACTTTATCAAAATTAGCAATCTTCCTTTTGCAGACAGACAATCTGCCTACCCAACTGTAAAGTTTGGGATTATCCACATCTGTCTTTCCTCCAGTCCTGCACACTTTTACTCTGAGCAGTTCTTCTCCCCCATTACTGATTTCAGCTGGCATCAACTTTGGAACTCAGTTCTATGCTTCACCTAGTCTTTTTATAAAGAATATATTTAAAATATTAGCATATGCAATAATTAAAGATTTTCTTATTCTTAAATCTACATATTTTCTGCTTTTTAGTACAATGCAATTTTAAGTAGGTAAATATAAATAAATTGTACAAAAAGCAGCACAATTTGAAAAATGTCGTGTATAAAAAGCACACAAAATATTAACTAGAAAAAAATAAGTTATTCCTGATAAAAATATTTCTTTCACTAGGAAATATGTATGTTGCTCTATGTTGTTTATAACATGCTACATCTTTGCTCTGCAAGTTTTCACCCTGGAAGAAAACATGTAGGTAAAATAAATAGAGGAAATCACAGGGATGAAAACCTGATATCTGAGTTTAATAGCAAAACTATTTCTGATTCAAATTATGTTACATTTTATGTTTACTACTCAGTGATAATCTTCCTTTCTTGTGGCCGCTGCTACCTCGAGTTTTGGGAACAAAATGTTGTTCTGGACAAGTGTTCTGAGATGGTTCTAATAGATATTTTTACACAATAACTGCCTTTTTTACCTCAGTGTCCAAAAGGACGTAATATACGATAGACTAAATATTTTCTTTCAAAGTCACTGATACAACTGATTTTGTTGTTTGTCTCCTGTAAGAATGAGCTTTCCCTCTCTCCAGTAATAGACTGATACTGGGAGTGGAAATCCAACACATTCTTTCTTGGACTGCCACTACCTTAAGCTCCAGGAACCACTGGATATTCATTATTTGATTCAAACAGTAGAATTCTCAAGCTCATCTTTATTCAGGTCCCAGAAGGGATAGACCCCTTATATCTGTAAAGTGAATATGAGAAGTGAGTTACTGATTTAGAAAAAGGTAGAAGGCTTCAAAGAAAGAAAAAAATTTAAATGGGATTCACATACAACTCAGATTTTCTTTATATTAAGAAACAGTTATATATCCATTTTTCCTGAGCTTTACTGTATTTTGATTAGTCCCTGAAGCTTTGAAAATCTATGAAGAATATTGGTCCCAGACCACAAAGTCATACCCAAATAAGATAAATATAATTATATTTTAAAAAAACCCATACCAGACTGGGGACTGTTAAAATTATCAGAGATAATTTTAAATTATTAATTCCATAATGAACCATTAATAATGAATGCAGGAAGTATTGCAAAAGCTATCACAGCATGATACCATCCAAATTTTACTTACCAGATGTGTTTTATTGATTTGCAGTCCTGATAACACAAAGGTTCTGAGGGAGGTATTCTGGGGAAACCATACCTACATAAATAAATAATTGCATGTTGAATGAGCAACGTTGCTGAGGAAAGCTTTGTGCACCACAGTCATTTTAATTCCTCTTTTGAAACGTGTAGACTTAGGGAAGAGTCATGCAGAAATAGGAGTTTCATTGGGCCTGTGGCTTTGGTAGACACTCACTTCTATTTCAGGCACCCATCTCAGGAGGAATGGTTTGTAAAAATATTCCAAGTAGCTCAATTCACCCTTCAGTAATTCTATTAACTATTAAGGCTACCGTGCTCACCTAAATCCATTCAGGGACCTATCTAAGTGACCTAATTTTCAAGCTGCTACTCTGCTTGTAGATGTTGTTACAATCCAAGTGAGCTTTGTTGCACAGGAATTCTATACTCACAACTCTGCAGGTGAAAATATGGTCCAGATTTTACTGGAGTTAACCTGAAAGGTGCCTGTTACACCATTGCAATGATCCAGCCACATACAGCTCAACTGTGTAAAGCTCTTTGGGCTTGAATCACAACAACTGCATTAGTGATGGTTCCTTAGGTAGAAGACATTTATCTGATATTTTACAGAAGTCATTTGCATATTGAAAAATAAGGTAAGATCTACTGGCAGAGGAAAACTTGGAGAGCAAAAGTTTAAAAACTTGATCATCTTAGGTGTTCTCTGCTGCCAGCCTCCTCTTACTTTGTCCCCCTGCACCCCAAATAGCAGCAGAATGTAATCCACCAGCCTAAACTGCCTGGAACAGTGACCAGAATATTGTAGGTTAAATAGTGATGGCTCCCAAAAAATAACTGTAAAATGTATTGCCTGGCACTGAACTCTGTTTGGTCTCATCAGTATTCAATAATGCTGTCTCGTCATAAAGAAGATTAAAAATAGAACAAAACCACAAGAAAAGCAAGTGAGCAGAGACAAACATTCAGAAGACATTAAGATTTTTTTAGCCCAGACAGCTGTGGCTTTTCTCTGTGACTATTGAATCTCCTTCCTAGTCAAGAAGCTCTTATATGATTCATTCTGCAAATTTAAGTATGGCTTTCTACGTGGCACATGAGAAAAGCTTGTGCTCAGAGCCAGGTAGCTCGCAGCCACACCCACAATGTATGAATGTATTGTTGCAAAGAAGGTCAGCTGCCCAACAAAAACTGAGAAGTGTAAATCCCCCCTGGCACTAACCACAGAAATGCCCCTTCAGAACAAACTGATTCACTCTCAGCATTCCTTTGTTTCTTCCTCTCAGCTGCCAGATTCTGAATTTGTACTTTTCATCATTAATGGGAAGAAGATTGTTTAGAACTGAATATTGCTGGGAAGAGAAGTAACATCTGCTGTGATGTTTATTCCTCTTATTGTTCTTTACGTAAGTGCTACAGGAGCCATTCTATTTCCCTTCTGTAATGAGTTCATTAAATCATGCAGGAATAATACAGATACTCATCCTACTCCTAAGTGGGACAGCTCAGGAAGAAGTGAAACAGAGACACAGGAGCTCTGGAATACAGGACGTCACAGGAGGTTCAGGTTCACACCTCAAGGTCACACTCAGAGTTCTGGAGTAGAGGGAGGCTGCCTTTCCCAAGGGAAAACTGAAAGCTCTGAATTCCTTTTTCATAAACTGCCTGGGAAACATGAGCCAACTTATTACAAGCTATGAGGTCTATCAGGGGGAATAAAAGGAGCTATGATGGGATTCTTATGCCTCTTCCTCCCTTAAGAAAATATCGCAGAAAGTGGATAGAGGAAATATTTGTTGTTTAAAATGCATCTTTCATATTTTCTTTCTCTTTGTATTGGGTGATGAGTCACTTGATAACACACTGGCAGGTGCCTGGAGGGCAAGATCTGCCTCTCAAAAAATCTATTAGTTTGATGTTTTTTAAAAAGCTACACTCTATCTAGAGAGGCAGAAATTTGATGGTAGAGGGACAGTCTCCTCCCAGGAGTCTTGGCCAGGGGGTTGGGGAGGGCATGTGGTCAGTGTGGAGAGCAGGGCAGTGCTGAGGCCTTTTCTCTCCTTTCTGGCAGCCTTGTCCGCTCTCCTGTCATGCTCCTGCCATTCCAGATGTGGTGCTCAGGGGCATGGATCAGTGCTGGACTTGGCAGGGGCAGGTTTACAGTTGGACCCAGTGACCTTAAGGGTATTTTCCAAGCTAATTGATTTTAAGACTCTGTGCTGAAGTAGATATAAGACCCCTTTGTTTCTGTTGCAAGTAACACCTTGTCGAAGATACCCAAATATTTCTGATCTATATTCTTAAACATATTTTCCATAAAATGGCTTACTTTGCCTAGTTATTAGTTCATTAGCCATGACTAATGTGAAAGAAGTAACACATTAGCACTCTTCCTTTTTCACAAATATTTTCTCTTTGGGAGAATCCAAGGAGGAAGAAGTTAGGTATTCCCCTCTGTTTCACTGATATGCAAAGGAGGGAAGATATTACTGGGAATCAATATCCCTCATTAAACACACAAATGAGGTGCAAGGACCAGTTATGGAAGGAATTCAAGTGCAGTAACCCAAAAGGGGAGGAGAGATGGAGATGCCTACAAACTGCAGAACATATGCGTTAGTATCAGTAATATTTACAGTTGAAGCTTCATGAACAGCAAGAAGGGCACAGACATGCACATTCTTACAGATTGTGTTGAAGTGGCTCAAAGAGATGCTTTCAGTTTAGGCTCACATGTTCTAATTTGTACTGAAAGATACTGGAAGTGTCAACAGGGTCATTTGTCACATCTTAGGGAATGAGAAGGGAAGCTCCACTTTATAGAAGGATGCTTTTACTCACAGGCATCAGTTTTTGAACCCTCCCTAAACAGTTTGTGAGAGCCTGTGTCCAGGCTGCACAGTTCTGTGTGTCATGATCAGCACAATTCTGGAACATCTACCAATTTAAAGGATTCCCTGCTTCTACCTTCATCCACAACTCAGGTTAGGCAGGACAAGCTTCCAAGGAACTGTTTGCTTATAGATATATCTGAGGGTTTCCAAAGCAGGAAAAATAAAGCTGTGTGGAAGGATCTCAGACTGGTTTGAGTGTAGTGATTATTCTGCAAGTTCAAAAGTGGCCTCCAAAGCCACACAGAGTTCCCACTAAGGGGAAGTGTCTTAGGTGTCCCTAATGCCACTGTACTGATATGGATGAATCCTGCATTGTAGGACAAAAGATATTTTGGATCCAGAGTGCAAACCTTGCAAATCCCTTGCAAATCCCTGAAAGCTGAGGGGACACCCTGATGTGATCCACTTGTGCTGGCAGTGGTGCTCTTTGGGCTGTTTTTGGCAAGGTGAAGCAGAGAGCTTTGGAAGACAGCTGTGGCAGTGTCTCCCTTGGCTTCCTGAGGAACGTCAGGAATGGCACCACGTGGACTCTCAGCACAACTGCAGACACTTTCCTTCCTATTTGTGCACGTCAGGTCCTGTCATGTGCTTGCTCTGAAGAAACAGAAAGCACACACAAAGGCCTGAAACAGTTTGAAAACCAGACAAATAATGTATCTTTTTGTGTCTGCCTTTGTTGGCCAGCACCGCTTCACTCTTTTGGGGAGAGGCATTGCCATTCATGCTCACCTGGCTTCTTAGCCACACTGGAACTCTGGTTTTTATTTTGAAGAATCTCTTTTAAGGGAGAGGAATGAAAGTTAATGTCAAGAGTAGAAATATGTGGATTGTAAACCCTAACATGATACTGAAGAACAATCTTCACACCTATTCCAAAACTTGGTCAGGTTTAAGAAGCCTTATGGCTTTGATATTTGAAATGCAGTTCTGTGTTACTGTTTGAGGCTGACAAAACACTGGAATTCATCTGTACTGCTGTCAGAAAACACACTGTGGTACAAGAAAAAAGAACGTGACTAATGGATAAATAGATGCATCACTATGTCATTTTTGCCATTATTTCCTCAGACATAAAAAGCTGGGGTGGATCAAAATGCAGAATGAGCTCTAAAAATCTCCCTCAGTTACAGATTGGTCACCTGTATTTTACCATAAATATAACAAGAATTATTTCAGGAGGAATTACTCTTCCATTTAAGTACATGCTCTGTGTGAATGATTTTATCTGTAAAAGCAATAAATTCAGTCATGACAGCAAAATGTAATTAGAGTATTTTTTCTGAGACAGAATTGATTTTGGTAGGTACATTAAGCTCATGTAAAAAATGGGCTCTGGAGTTGCACAACTAAATTTTTTTACAGGACAAAGTCTGCAAATAAAGATATCTCCTCACTTATAGGGGATTAACTTTTTGAGGATTACACTGAGACATTTAGGAGCCAATGAATAGGAGGCTGAAATGATGAGAACACAGTGTTATTTTTCATGGGTGGAGAGAGGGGAGGGAGACAGAGATTTGCAGGCTGTCTGTCATCAGTCAGCATTAATTTCCCATCATGGTCATGAATCTACTTCAGTCACGGGTGGCAGAGCAAGAGCAGAGAGGGGCGAGTCAAGAACCACACTTATAATTCCAGTGCCCTACTTTGCAACTTTATTTGATGTACAAGGCCATGCCTGGATCATCATTTATTTTGCATCATGGCATGGAGGTAATGGCCATGTTTCAGTGTCTTCTCTGACAGTGTTAACAGAACTCTGGAGCTGTGTTAGAGCCTGGTTCTGAGGGAGCACTTCTTGTCACACGGGCTATCAACACCTTTCCAAATGAGTTCCACAAGAGGAGGTCTTCAATTGCACTGCATCCATAATTGCAGCAGGCTGTCAGAAGAGATTTGCTTCTACTTAGGTGTTTAAATAAGGATCTGATGCTAAAAACACTTCTGAAATTCCCATCTTTATTGAAAAGATTTCAGTATATTTTTATTGTGTTTATGTCTGCAAATATACTTCAATGCTAAAAAATTTCATAGTATAGGAATGCATTCATTTTTTAAAAAAATATTTTTTTGAAAAAGTTTTTTTTAAACTGTTTTTTATTGAAAAACTGTGGCTTAGCATAAACAAATAGTTTGGGAAAAGTTCAAAAAGAACTGATTAAAGTAAAAAAAACCCTCAACAAAGTCTTTTTCAGGAGCTGCTGTAAAACAACCTAGTTACCCCATGCACTTTTTACAACAGTAGAAACCCCAGCAGTGTTAGCATTTAACTAGAGAAGAAAATATGAGCAGTTTTTTCTTAATTTCTCCTATAACATTGTAATCTGTAATCATTTTGCCTGCACAGCATAATTGTTTCAGATTGAGAAGAGATGGCTCTAGTGCCATTTCCCCAAATCCACCTCTTATATCCTGTTCCATATAGATCTGTAAACTGTCAAAGCCTGTTGTGTGTATCATCCAGTAGCACATTCACCAATGTGACTGGTATTTGTTGATGCATCATTTATTATTTTACCCCTTCTCTGTGGAAAGGCGTGTGTGCAGGGCTGTGTGTTTTAATTGTGGGTTTATTTGATTTGTGAGTAGTTCCTCCAGAAAAGACAGGAAAACTGGTGAGATCAGAAGGTCCTTTTAAACTGAAATGGCTGGAAATGTTACCCAGTGCAAGCTGTGATGAATCTAAGGAATAGGGGATGGTATTTCAAATTATGTTCTGGACAAAAAAAATATTGCCTTTGTAGGAGTGGAAACTACATAACCTTTGTAAATAGTGTGAAAGAGTCATTCTACTCCAGCTCAGTAGATAATATGATCCTGATTCTACCTCTCTGTATGAAAATGGAGAGAGCTACATGGATCCTCCTGAGAGATGCACTGTTCCTCTGCTATGACTGTTCTGTTTCAATGGGTAAAAAACGGCCTGAACTTGCTTTATATAAGTTCATTTCTTCTGTTGCAAAAGTATAGGGAAAAAAGGTACCTATTCCTCAGTTCCATTTATTTAAAAAACTTAAGTTTGCTTTTTTTCCAGGACATGCCCTCATTCACTAAGATAATATGCACATATATATTTAACTGTTTCAGCAGCAGCTCCAGTCTCTAAGGAGTCTGGTGTCAACAAAAACCCAAAGGATGATACCTATCCACCAAACACAATAAATTACACTAATTTAGCTGGAAACTCTACTCATGGTTATCTGTGGGTCAATGAAGGAAACTATACATGTGGCAAACAGCAAACTCAGCACCATAAAATACAAATGGATTGGTAGAGGTATTTAAAATCTATTTATCTTTTTTATAACCAAGAGACAATGTAGTGGTCGTGGGGAACAGGAAGATAATCATGGCACAAGTCAAACAGGACAAAGAGTTAAGAAAGGAGAGTATTGAATAAACATCTCAAGGATACAAAAGACCAAAAAAGACTTCAAGGAAGGCATGTGTAGGCATGGACTAGATTAAGGAGTTGTGAACAGCTTTTGGCACCTGCTAAATTTTCCTTGTGAAATATAAATAACATCCAGCTAATTAAAAAGAAGAGAGTCCATCGATCTGTGTTACAATCTTAGGACAGGATTTGTTGTTCTACTCATAACATTCTGTTTAAAAATGACTACCCAACCTTGATTCACGTTAGGTTTTAGACAGCTGTTGGTCCTAGTCCATATTCATCTGTCTGAGAAAACACTGGTTTGTATTTGTTACAGCAAAGTTCTGTTTCTCCCCAGCTGTGGGACCTTCCTAACCTGCACTGTGCTGTTTCAGACACCATTTCAGCACTGCTACCACCACTGCTCACAGAAATTGTATCCTAAAGCTTTCTGTCAATGGTATTGAACAAAGACTAGTACAGACTGAGCACAGAAAATCATAAACCTGAGTCACATCTGGCAAAACTGAGCAAAGTCTGAGGTTACAGAGGTTGGTGCTCTGGAGTGTGGAAGTGCCCAGTCCCACCTCACAGCATCAAACCTTTCTGTGCCTTTCAGTGCAATAGGATCACTCACACTGACAAACAGGAGATGAGAATCTAAAATCCTATAAGTCTGAAAATCCTTTCTCCACTTTTACTTGCTGCCATGGTTCTGGCAGTAAAAGATGCTTGTTATGGAATTTGAAATACACTTAAGCTTCAAATCACAAGAAAGCAAGATTTCTAGTGGAAGGGAAGCAACCTAGTATGATATCCCTGTGAAGGTGCTGACTCCCTGAATCAGAGACTTCCAAAGCCTAATATTAAAGCACTAATATTTTAGAATGGGCAAGAGCTGCAGCTCAGACTTCCTTCAGCTGTTGACTATCCCAGGGAAGGAAATATGTGCTGATATAATAGGGAAGCACATGTATGATTGAAGCAGAGGCCTTGGAGGGAAAATAGCTAGCTAGAAAGGATTGTTTCTGATGCAGGGGATTATTTTGGAGAAGATAAATTTGTCTTTAAGATTAATGCATCAGTTTAGGAAGTTTGTGAAGTTTAGGCCTATAGGTCAGGGGAATATTACCAAAGGTGTTCAACCACAGAAAAGCTAAAGAGAAGGCAAAGCAAGTTAAGACAAACAGTGCAAGACATGATAAACTCTAGCATTAGCATTTTTTGTTTCATAAGCTGAAGTGCTGTTCCACACACCATATGAGTAGTTAAACCTTAATAACCCTCAGTTCTGTGCTTTTGCACCCTACAGAATCCGAGTTAAGGAGAGAAAGCACTTTGGTTAGTACAGCAAATGCTAATGTGCGAAGGGCATTGAGGTGAACTCCTAACAGTTGGGTGGAGAGGCAAGAGCAGGTGGAAGAAAAGGAGGGGAGCTCCAAACAGAGAGACAGAGGTCTTCTAAATACAGGCAAGTGGAGGAAGAAAGACGTGACCTTTTCATAAAGTGCTTGGGCTGAATGTGGAGTGTGGGAGGGAAAGGGTGAGCAGTTGGTTAATGGAACACTTGTGCAGTCAGCCACTGTTACAGCAGAAGTTACAGAGCCAGGGCTCCAGCTGGATAGCCTGGGTAGTTTGTGCCTTCCCTTGACTCAAATCTTTCCAGGTGGCTCTGAAAGAAACCTTGATGGAAAGGAATGGCCTCATGCAGATTAGTCACATTGTTCAATACACCATGCGGAGACACTTGAGGGCAGTGATAAGAGGGCTGAAACTCATTCTTGCATAAAATACATGTACAGGTGTATAAATCAGCACATATCTGCTTCTCTGCAGTGTATTTCCCTCATCCAAATATACCCTTTGCCATGCAAGGAAAGCAATATGAAAGAAGAGCCACAGGTCTGGGTCAAGAAGTAGTTTGGTATCCCTGAATAGCAAACCCAAGTTTGATTCAGGAAAAGCAAAAGTTTTTTAGAGATCTTTATGAATAGAGACCGAGTATTTTCAACAGCTCCAAACCTCAGGATACTGGGGTTCATTTTATTAGCAGATCTCAGTGAAAACAATGGCTCAGATGCTCAGTACTACTCCAGATTCTTATACCCAATGTATCCAATTCCCTGAAGATTCCTATCTTCAAAAGCCTCTGCATTACCCGTTTCTCACCTTAAAGAGAGGACCTCTGCAGGGCTGGCCTCTCGTCACCAGAAGAGCCCTGACTGGCATTTTGTTCTAGTGAAGACTTTAATCAAGGGTCTCTAAGGCTGGCTGGAAGCTGCTCAGCAAAACTGAGCAGATCCAGTTGATCTGGATGAGATAACTGGGATTGCAACTAAAGCAGTTGTTTAAAATGCCATGGTTCTGCTCTGAATGATTCTGTCTCACAAAATAATACACTTTCTGCAAAGCTATTAAGGAATGGATTTATGCTGGCTCATTGGCTCTTTCAAAAATTTGATTTTGAAACAATCAAACCACCAGCATTCAGAATTTCAGGGCACTGAAACTGAGCACTGGTTCAAATAGGTATTGTGAATATATTAAACATCAGTATTTTCAGAATTTAATATAAAATTGTTTTAAATGTGTTTGGCTCTTCTTCCTCTTGTTGGAGAGACTTTCAGATATTCTAGAAGTGCAGAAACTGTGATTGTAGTGATAGTTGTGTGTCCTATACTGGCATTTTAATGTTTACTTACCCAGCTGGCACACATAAGGGAAGTAAGTTTGTGGTCACAAATAAGTCTCACAATCACATGCCTAAAGAGTTCTAAAATTTGGTTGTGACTAACTATCCAAGTGTGCGGGGGGGGTGGGGGGGGAAGTGATTCTACCTGTGTCAGCCTCCTGCCTTTATTTTCAGATGAGAAAAACAATGAAAATCTTCACTTGAACTTGCAGGCAGGCTCTGACCACTGAGCTCCAGTATTGGAAAGAAGTCCTAAAACAAAGAGTAGGAGGAATAACAATCCAGGAGACTGCAGGCTTGCATCTGACCTGCTCAGCAGTTTGCTGCTGTGACTCACAGCACTGTTATTTTATTCACATGAAACACTAAGGGCCTGATTCTTCACTCAGGGCCATTCAGGTTGGAAATTGTTGTGGCTTAAAATCAGTGCAATTTTGTGAAAAGCAAACCAAGCTCTTAGAGCACCATCCAGCACAGTGGAGTGATAAATTATATAACATTAACAAATCTTATAACTCTTTGGTAAATGAGAATTTGATGACAAAGCCTCAAAAGGCTTGGCAACTCAGATAAGTGCCACAAAGCCAGCATGTTTATTCACAGATTATCTGAATTATTCAAGCCTCTTGGGTTTTCAAAATTGAGCTGGAAGTCTTGCATAGACAGACTTTGCCAATTGTGTGTACAGTAATGAGAAAAAAAATATTCCCAGAGAAATTTCCCATGACTAAATAAGCCTGGTAACAACAGCAGTTTTTTTTCACTACATGAAGTGATCTTGTCATTCAAGTAGAACTGTGGTGAAAATGCTTCTGAAACAGCTACTGAGAGCAGTCCAGAGGCAGCTGATGGCCTTTCCTCACAAGTGAGGAAAACATTGTTACAACTGGAAAAAAAACTATTGAAGGGAACATCCATTTTTCACAATAAGGTTTAGAACAACCCACTCTAACATGGAGAGGACCAGCACTGGAACTGCAGATATTGAAGAGCTGCAGTCCTTCTCTACTCCTGCACAGTGTTAATTATGGCACTACATGGTTGATCCCTGAATAATCTGGTTGATCCCTAAATAATCTACTGCTTCCTGCTTGGAGCAGAGTTAATTATGACAGCTAGCACATATGGCTGACTAAAATGAACACTTTTGACTCTAAGGTTTCAAGAATATGAAAATGATTGCCAGTAAGGGGCATTTTATGATGCCTAAGAGATAAACTGTCAATATTCCCCAAAGGCTATTCCTGCGTTTTCTACCACTACAAATATTGACTCATCTTAATAAGAAGAATAAGGTGCAAAATCTTGACTGAAATCTTTTCAGCCTCTTGTCAAGCTTCTAAAACAGCAACTGCTTTTCTTTGCACCCTTTTAGTACTCCAGAATCACTTACTTAAAACTTGGTCAGGAAAAGTTTCAGAACACAAAATGTATTCAATTTCTTTTTTCCAAATACCTTTTACAGACCACAGCTGTGGGGTGTTTTGGGGATTTTATTTGTTTGCTAATTTTATTAAGAGAATAAGATTGGAGATGATGAAATTGTAATTGATTTGAATAAAAACTTACCTGAATAGCTGAAGCCTGATAATAACAGATATCTATAATATACTTTTCGTTATAGACGAATTACCAACATTAATTTGCTAGTAAGAAAAAATTGTTATTGTTTGTTGAGAACTAAAAAAGATTAACTTTCCTGCTTTAAGTCACAAATCAGAACATTTTATTGATGTTCAGCTCTGAGTTTGGTTTTAGGTTACATGACCAAGGGTCTGACCTGCAAGTCACTGCTCTGATTTCAGGGATTCCTGGATTTGAGCAATGATTGTGCTCCATTTTAAAATCAAGCACAGAGGGGGCAATGGAGGCTGAATGCAGAAGACATAGTGAAGGAAATAATAACTGTCTTTCTATGTTCAAGACGGTAAATATTGTTGGTAATGAACAGGCCTAGGAAGTTCTCAGCTCTTTCCAGCAAACTAAAATTTCATTTTCCATATTGCTTACAGTGGTAAGTTGATTTAGTTTGGAAATACTTATCTGAGTGGAAAAGAAAGCCATGAATCTCATTGTTAATGTTGCATGGAGGCTCCATCACTGACCTCCCTGGATACAGCATCAAGACTGAGGAACTGACGGATCATGGGGGATTTCAATTTTCAATAAAATCATAAAAGGAGTTCACTAAAGTACAAGGTCAAAAGAATTTTTAGGCATATTAAAGGTAAGAATGATTGTTTTCATAAAAGAAGGGCTTTTCAAGCAATAAACCTTGTGCCAAAAAAATAATACTAATCAATGTGTTGTGTCTAATGGGGTCCAATAATGAATTTCACTTCCATTCCTCATTTATTTTTCAGCATCAACTACAGCTTATGAACCTACTGATTCAACAGAAGTTATCAAGTATCTGCAATAAACCAAGATGAGTGGCATCCCAGGGCTCTGAAACTTCACTGGTGCAACATCCATGCTTATTTTCCAACAGTAGGTTTACATTATTGTCAATTTTCAAATGCCTTCTGCAGCATAAAGTTATAATGGAGTGAATATGATTCTCATTACTTAAAAAGTCTGCAGTGGAGAATTTATCACAAATATTTCCCCACTCTTTGGAGTGTTGTGGTTGGTGCCTGTACCCAAACCCTTTACAATTCCAGTGCAGTTCTTACCTCATCTGCAAGTAGCTATAAATTTATTCTGATTTTAAATATCCCTGTATCAGGCATGAATCCAATATTTGATATCCTGATTCAGGTTAGATAAAATTTTATTTGTAAATTATTAAAAAATTAACTTGCTAGTTCTTCCTTACACTGAAGAATACTTCTTTAACAAGTTTTTTGGGTTTTTGTTTGATTGATTGATTGATTGATTGATTGAGAAAACAAAATCTTAAACCTGCTCAAAATTTCTGTTGTCACTAACACAGTGGAGTCATTTCTATCAGATGTCACCAGCACTGGGATTTGGCTCTTCTCTTTAAAACAGTGGGTTGATTTAGCTGCTTGTGAGAAATGAGTCACTCACTGATAACCTGAGATTTACTTATCCCCTTGTGTTCTACATGAGGTACAACCTGTGTCTTATTTGTGAAACCTTCGCATGAATTTACATCATGTTATAGCTGCGTAGTAAGGAGGAGTCTTACATGATAATATACATTACTGAACACCAATAGAGCTTTCAAGAACAGCATAAAAGTTGAGTCACAAAACTAATGAGCTGTGCTATTAAACTTAGGCATTTGTGAAAATATGATTTAGCAAATGCTCTTTATTTTTACTTCATTCCTTCAGAGAAACAACCTCCCTCCCAACACTGGGATGTTGACATAAAGAATTTATATTTCAATGAATCATCTCCTAAAATATTTGTGTGTCATCTCAAGTTTCAAAAAAATAATTGTAAGCTGTAAAACACATCCAATATGATTTCTTTACACTAATGAGATCAACAGAATATGCTAAGTGCATCACAGTGCTCTAATGGAAAAAGCATGTGAGTATTTGTAATATTTTCAATAATGCATGGGAAATATATTATAGAAAATTCATTATTAATATACTTTTCTCCCACATGTACCTGAAAGTGGAATGGTTCTCTTTTCCTTACGAGATGTTGGGACGTCATGTTCTGTTCTTGACTCTCTTGCCAAGTGTGCAGTCAGTCAATCATGGCACCTTGGCTTGGTGGGTAACTCATCTTCTTTAACTCTGAGGGTTTTTCCTCCATTTTTCTGGATGCTTGAATAGAAAATAGAGATTTCCAAAATTCCTACCCCACACTCTGTTTCTCTGCAGATTTAATTTTTCAGATTGAATCTACAGAACTGGCCTGTTAGTCATGCCTCTTTACTAACAGCCTTATGAGTGAAGGAAGTTTGGTATTCAATGAACCACAGGATCAGAATCTCCCGAGTTGGAAGGGCCCCACAGGGGCCATCCAAGTCCAGCCCCTGGCCCTGCACAGGACAGCCCTGGATGAATAAGGATGTTTTCCTTCTGATAACACAGCCAGCTTTCCCACCGTGGTCTCTGCTGGGTAAGCCTGCTGTGGGCTGCAAAGCAGCACTGCAGAAGTCCAGGTATAAAGTGCCATTTTCAGTAGTAGCATTGAATACCTTCACATTTAGAACTGAAATTGTGGTCCAGAATTACCTCAAATTCTACAGCCCACCAAAGACTGCTTGTTTTGCTTTCAGTGAATGTCTAAAAAGGCAGTGGAGAATTATTGCTCCTTCTGCATCAAATGGTATTATCATATAAATAAAACTCTAGTGCATTTTTTATTCATTAGTAGATGAGGCTGCATAAATTTTAAGTTTGTGGATTCTTTGTGCAAAATGCCATCCTGGCCAGCAACAGCTTATAACTAAAACATGAATTTTGCAAATAATTTCGAGCTGATTAAAATGGGTTTTTACAAAATATTTAAAAATTTGGGTTTGGGGCTAGCTAAAATGACTCTTTTTTTGCTTTTTAGTTTCAGACAAAGAATAATCTGCTGTTTCTACAGTGTTGTTAATGATCCTTGAGGAAGCTCATGTCCCAGAGAAGCTTCTACAGGATTTTGTATTTATACAGCCTTTATCTGGGATACAGTGTGCAGGATTTGATTCCAGGAGAGCTAGCAGGGCTTTCACGTGGCTACTGCTACTCAGAAAAGAGTAAATTGTGAAGAGGCAATGAGGTCAACATTGTTGTCAGTACAGTGTTTTTGACAGGTCATTTGATGAATCCCATAATCCAGAACGGATATATTTTTGAATCAACGGTTTTCGGTTGTTCTTTGTGCTATTACATGTAAAAGCTTTCAGTTTTCTATTCCATTGAAGACTAAAGTTACTGGGATTATCAAAAAAGAAGCTTACAGAAACATACTTGCCCTCCCCACCCCCAAAAAAGTGCCTGTTTAACACCTCACCCACACTGCCATGCCCAAACCAGTCAGAAATTACCTGGGCCCAGCTTTTCCAGGGGTAAGTTTTTAGCCATCAGTAAAATTAAAGGTAGAAAAGGGATAAACCCAAAACAAATAAATAAAGAATACACCAAAGGACACGTGAGAGCTTTTCTTTCCTGAGCCATAACACTGCAATCCCAACCGTGGCAAGAATTTCTTCTTAAGAGACAGGGTAGTAGTCACAGCTCCCACATACTTTGATTTAAAAGAGCAGCTTCAACAAAATGTTGTGCTTGAACTGTCAAGATACAGGGACTGGGGGTGAGTCAGAGGACACTGGTGTCAACTGTATGAGGCTGAAGTGGGGACAGAGCCTTCACAAGCACCGGGGCTGCCTTCCTGTTGTCCTTGGGAAGTTGTCCTGTGTTGTGTGTGAGCAAATGCAACCAGAACTGGAAAGCAGTGATTGCCCTGTAGGACACAAATAGCTCTATAGAATACAAGGCACAAAAGAGGCTGTTGCAAGCAGCAGCACAGAACAGGAAACAGGGAATGACTTGCAGGTTCTGTATGGAGAGTTTGCTTCAGACTTGTCAAGCCAAGGATGATTTGCTGCTGTATGTGTGGGTTAGACCCCTTGCACCATTCCTCAGAAAAGAAAGATGTTTCCATTAAATCATAAGACATCACCTATGCTTTTCTCATCTTTTAATAACCCCTAGCCTCACCAAAGCATAAAATTCTTTCCACCACCTACATATCATTCAGTGTGAAGCAGCTTTTATAGCAACATCAATAATGAACATTAAGATGGGATAAAGGTGTGTAGCTCATCACTAGTTCTTGAATGAGACCAGCAGGATTTAAAGCAGTCTGGGTGATTGATGCTTCATCAGAGTCTTTTGCCTAAGGATGCTGTAAGACAACCAAAACAGGAGCTGTGCTATTCTAATACAAGACACAAGCAAGTATGAAAGAGCTCAATAAGCAGGTGCTGGTCTTGGCTCTTTTTGGCTCTTGACATTACATGGTTCTTCTAACCATAGCTGCAAATCAGGTTATAGCAACACCAATTCTTTGGGGGAAAAAAGAACAACAAAACAAAACACTCAAAACAAAACAGCACAACAAACAGCCCCAAGCCTGCTATGATGGAGGAACATGAGAAAAGAAATGGTATAAAAAGAGGTACCAAGGTTAGGTGTGTCATTAGTGTGAGAATCATGTCAGAACTATGTCAGTGACCCAGTTCTGATGAGAAAAGTCTTCCTTGATTGAGACTGAAACATACAATCACATATATACAGCCTTAAACACAGATAAGACAATTAATTACACAGCTAACATGAGTTCTGGTAGCAATTTGAAAAGTTCTTGGAACAAGCCCAAACTGTATCCTAGGAATATCTTCTATTCCACTCAGCTCCATCTACAGCCCACTTTTGTACAGGGCAGCTTTGCCTTCTGTGTCACTTGTTGAGGACTTGGTCTTTGGAAAATGCCTGAACTTAAGAAGGTTTTGTAAGAATAAATCTATTCGCTGTGCTGAAGCCAGAGAATTCTCCATCTAAAATTTGTAATATCAAAACGAGTCTGCCTAAAACAAAACAAACGGTTATCTCCTGCACTTTACTATAAAATGGACAGATTAAACACCCTGCTGGTCATTCAACCCCCCCTACTGTTTGCATACTCTCATTTGATCCTCTTGTGGGCTAGAAACAAAACCACTTCGTTTGGTTCTTTTTTTTTTTTTTTTTTGTGGCAAAGAAATTGTTTATTGAGAAAATAATTTTGTTCTTTTCTGTGTTTGTCATATTGAGTGTTCTGAGTGCAAGATATTACTGAAAAGATTTGGCCACTGATTTTCAAATGGAGGACTTGNGCTGAAAGAGGCAAACAAAGAGGAGAAAGGGAAAGGGAAAGGGAAAGGGAAAGGGAAAGGGACTCTCTATTCCTGTCCTGTTATTGACTAATGTTTGTCATACCTATGAAAATTATGAGTTTTAAACAAATAACCTAAAAAATGTGCTTAATAAACTGAATCACTTTCTCGCTAAGGTAACAGTCCCTGTGTGTGACCTTGTAGCCTCACCAAGTGAGACAGACAAACGGTTTTATCTGAGTGGCTTTCTCTTTCTGCTAATTTCCCTCTGTTTCCACCTACATAATTTATTTTTTTAACAGAAGAAAATAATTACCATTTTAAAATTATCAGACTTGCTTTTCACATGACCCATTTTTCATACATAAGAGTTTCTAAATCAGAACCACAGCTCTCTGCATCTCAAAAAATAACTGACTGCTTTCAGGTAAGATACTGACTGATTCTCTTTTTCCTTTTCTCACAGATTATTTAACCATTTTGCTGGCCCTATGCTTGTTTCTTCAGTGATTCAACATCATTACTCTAGCTCCTTCCAGTGGTAAATCATAATGTTTAGCAAGAATAGAATCGAGCTTTTAATACACCTTTAATCATTTTGCTCTACAGAGGACAAATGTGTGTCTATTAAAGCAAGTTTTTCTGCTTGTCCTGGTTGCATCAAAGGTAAAAGGCAAATGAAGCTCAAAGGTGCAGGTCAGCTTCATTCACAATTCCAGCATATTTTGGGGAAGAAGGTAATGCTGCCATTTAATCTCGAAGCTTTTGACTTTTTTTGGTCTCGTGAAGCTGTGAGGGTGAGAGCACAAATGGGGTAACAGCAAATATATGTGTCAGGATAACTAAAAATTGCCTAATTCAAAAAGGGGGGCAGCAACTCGAAACAAATTCACAGGTCATAGTTCTGATAATTATGTGCTTTTTAAAACATTTTTACCAAATAAAGGGATAGAAAAGCAATCAATACATAAGTATCAGAAAATACAGGTTAATACTGCCTCATTTGCATACATATATATTTGAGAACCCCTGTGTGAATTGAAAGATGAGCTCTAAACTCATCTGTGACAATTCAGAATTAATAAAAAGTAAAAAAACAACCAAACAAACACAGAAAACCAAAACTAAAACCAAACCAGAAAAGTTCCAAATGCAACACAAGAGCTATAAATGCTAAAAAAAAAAGCTTATGAGGGGAATTCTGGGAACACATTGTGGGAGAAATTTGGAGTACTGAAATTTGGAGTACTGACTTTTGATTACAGCCCTGAAATATATTAAAGTAAAATAAATTTGTTAAAGAAGGCAAATCAGAAAGTGAAGAAACAATTCATTAAAAAACTGTAGGCACATTAACAAAATTCAGCGGCTCTGCAATCACAGCCATAAGCTGTCAGCAGAGAATATATGTGATCATTTATTTGATTATAAAGTACCTAAGAGTGTTCAGCAGGTCAGATTTCTCAGCCAGCTGAATTTTCTAATAGCTCTTCTCAATCAAGGGATTGTGCTGCACAGTGGAACACTGAGCCCAGACACGATCATGATGGAGGTCACTGACCCCTCTATTTAAATTAAAAAAAAAGACTGTGCAGAGCAGCTCTAGAAATGCTACTTCCTACAGGTTGCTGTTCAAAATCTTTGCTTTTGCTGCTAACATATAAATTTAGGCCCTTGTCATTAGATGCCATGGCACAATAAACTGGAGGTGAACAAATATGTACCGAATCATTAATCTGAACAGTAATTTGATCTCTGCACAATTCAGAACCCAATTTTTCATGAGATTATGCACGTGTTTAAGTCTGTCTACATGTGGAATGCTATTGCAATTAATCACCAGGAGCAAGTTGCTTGAGGGCATAAAGGAAGGAACATTTACAACAAGTCTTATAATTGGTTGAATCTGTTTCTTACTAATCAGACACTACACAGCATTTTAGTGTTAGTTGTGTATAAATTCAAAAGAGCTGGCTGCCCGTTTTGTTTCACAATTCCCATTTCTCTTCCATGAGGAAAATTTTTCTCAGTTAACTAACTCTCTGGTCTCTCCAAGCAGAGGTTGTGATCAAAAATAGCAATCCACCCAAGGAACTGTAAATCTTCTGTTGTACTAAATGGCCTTGGAGGCAGATCCAAAGAAAGATGTAGACTTGTAAATGAGACTCAAGTACCTAAATTCCCCATCAGTCCAAAATCATGATCTTGAAAACTTGCTCAGCTGATGCTAGAGAGGAATGAACTCCAACATTCCTACCTCTATTTTAAACTTGAAGTTGCAGCTTACCTTAGGCTAACTTTGGGCAGGACCGAGGAAAACATTAAACGTGAAACCATGTCTGAACACAAATTCAAAAGACAAAGGTCATGAGACCCTGATTAATGGATATTATTGTAGGCAGTGTCATAGAGTCATAGAATATACTGAGTTGGAAGGGACCCTCAAGGACCATCAAAATCCAGCTCCTGTCCCTGCACACAAGGGAATGTGCTCCAATTTAAAAATGTCCCTCTCTGAGGACAGGGGGCTACTGAGGCAGCATTTTTCTACTTTCTTCATTAAAGCTCAATAATTCTGCCAACAATAACCAAGTATGTTGTCAAGGAAACTTCTGAGTCTGATCATTCCTGAGACTCTCTGGCCATCACACTCCCACCAGGCCAGGCTGTCACTGCTGGGACCGAGGGCCCTTCCCAGTGGAGGTTCCAGTGGCCCGACAGGTCCCCTCTTGTCTCCCCACACCCCACTCAGCCAGACCAGGTTTCCTCACTGGTTCCACCCCAGGTTTCCCTCAGCACAGTCTCAGATGTCTCATTCCATAAAGACATTTATTCCCAGACACTGCCCTTGCTGGTGCCTCTGAGGAGGGGCCCCAGAAAGGCTTTTATCCCTGGGCATTTATCCCATCATA
This sequence comes from Climacteris rufus, assembly GCA_013398175.1. NCBI lineage: Eukaryota > Metazoa > Chordata > Aves > Passeriformes > Climacteridae > Climacteris > Climacteris rufus. The sequence goes on from VZRZ01003265.1 coordinate 2,296,011, forward strand.
ACCCAAGTGCAGGGAAGCCTTGGCTCTTCTTCCTGACTCCTGGGCTCCTGCCATCTCTCTGGGAGTCCCTCAGGTGGCTGTGCCACAGGTCCCTGTGCCCTTTGTCATGCAAAGGCTGGGCTCATCCCAGGCTCTCACCCAGAGCTCAACCTGTAGCTCAGCCTGCAGCTGCCCCTGACCACCTGAGCCAGGTGCGTTCCTCAGCAATGTGGTGAGGCAGAGACAGGGCCCAGCCCACAAACACTGGGGTGCCTGGCTGCTCATTCACACACAACAGCTGCTGATGAATCGCCAGAGCTGCACAGGGGTGATACCATAACCCCTCTCCTCACCTCTCCTTGCTTTCTTTGCACTTTATGATGCTGTTCACTTCTCTCACCCTCCTCTCCTCATCATCAGAGCCATTTTTAATAGAATAACACACAGTCAAATTCTCTCTATGCCAAACAGAGACAACAAGTGTAGAGGGTCCTTAATGTCAGGTTCTCAAGTCAGCTCTCAGGGCAAAGAGTTTCATGGCTCTAAGCCTAATAAATTGAAGCTTCCAAAAGCTTTCTGTGTACAGGTTTCAAGATGTGCAATTGCCATCTTTGAAACCTTAAAAACCTTAAAGTTGAGGAGATAAAATCACTGGGTAGGGAAAACGCAGAAACCACCAGGTTCCATCTGGCTCCTCCTGCTCCGCTTCACTGAAAAATCTGGCAATGACGTGTGAGGAGAGGGTGCTGCACAGCTTGAAAGGTTAGAGTGTGATTAATGGGATGATGTGTGGGTGCCACGTGGTAATCCCGCTACATACCATCCAATTCAATTTGGCCTACATCATGTTGTAGAAAAGATTTAAATAGTCTTTCAAGGCCAGAAGAATAACATTATTGCAGTCCTCTATTCCTCCTCAACACAATTATCTCAAAAGTAGATTTCAGTATGAAGAAAGGGTTTCAATTACAAGAAAAAATCAGTTAAAATAAAACACTCTTCCACCCCAATGCAAACTCATTTGAAGGGTTGTTTATTTGTGAGTTAAACTATTATTTTCAGAGAGGGTGTTCCAAAAAGGCAAGTTGAAATTTAGGAATCCTGTAATGGCAAAATATGATCTGTTAAAAATTGATTTCCCTACTAAATGGCGAACTTGTAGAGGAAATTGCAAAGAGGGGAATTTACATATATGATATTGGCAAAAACCTTAACTAATGAGCATTTTTTAGGAAAAAAAAAAAAAGTTGGTCATGAAAAGGTGATCTGAAGAGAAACCAGTTAACCAGTTAACCAGTTAAAGAGAAGCCAGTTAACACATCTAACTGGGGGATGAAGTATATATTTAGATACCTTTTTCTGGGGGATGAAGTATCTATTTAGATACCTTTTTTTAAGCCACAGTCTGTTTTCCTTCTGGCCTTGTTCTGCTCGTGGATCGTGTTGATTAGAATGCCAGCAGTGGCCAGAGCCTCATGCATGCATTTGGAAGAAAACAGCAAGAGTGGTTTTGGCCACTTAGCAATCATGTAACAGATCAGAATTAGTATACCTGAAGAAACATGCTGTGCATCTATGACCATGTATATCAGACTTTTTTTCCTGTTTTAAATAGCAGTGCTATACTTTGTAATTTTTGTCTCTGAGATGGTTCATAAGAAAACATGTTTATGAGGCTTTACCTTGACATCTTTAAGAACATGATATTCAAGGTGCATGGCATCGCTCCAAGGAGATCTTGAGTTTTGGTGAACTCAATGCAATAAGTTAGAGCCATGTGTTCCAGCAATATATGGAAGAAACAGAAGGCTAGTTAACAATGGAGCAAAAAACCTAAAAACCTCTTCATGAGCTTGCTTAGGTTTAATTGGGTTTGGGGTTTTTTTGTTGGTTTTATTTTTTGTTAGAAAGTCCCAATGAAATTTTGAGCCTTACTTAGACGAACTTACAGAGGTGGCTAAGTGATCTTTTGATCCAGATTTCAGATATGATGTATTTCTTCATTATGAACAAAACTAATTGCTGCTGTACATTAAACTGCCATTTTTTTTCATTTCACTGCAGAACATTTATTTCTCAGTCCCTCTGAAGTCCAATTTTCCTTATTTCTTTTAACTCTGTTTTGCATCTTCCCTCATTATTCAATCAGCTTTCAATCCATGACCTACAGAGAATGTGAGAAGAATTATCCACCACTCCACTCTCTGGATAATGAGCCTCCATGAGATGTGGATATTCCTTTATCATTTCAGTGTTTGTTCCCTTTGGTCAGTCATATTTGAATATTTTGTTCTTCGATATATGTTTGATGTACATTGACACATCTTGTAAAGCTTCATCTTTCCCATTCTAAATGCACTTGAACCATAGTAGATCCAGATGTCAAGAGCATAAAACAGACACCTTTCTCATTCTGTTATGTAAGACTTGGATCTGGCAGTGGCAAACAACAGACTATGGAGTCTAAGAAGCACTGAAGTAGTCTGACCCCTTGAGACCTTTAAAAAATGTAAATCTGCTTGCTCTTGGCTTGCAAAAAGGGTGCAACTGTTCCATAGAGTATTCTGGTAAATATGCCCATGTTACAGTCTTTTAAAGAATTTAACTATAGGGTTTTAATTTATTTATATTTTTTGTACATAGCTGGCTGTAAAGATCCTTGGAGTCATTTAGTATATGTCTGCATACTCTTCATTCCAAAGTGTAAATGCAATTTTTGTATTTGCATTAACTATCAATATTGACTAGTTGTCCAGTTGGATCTGTTAGTGATTCCTTTGAAACTGTCTACATACATCTTTTTTTAAATACAAATATACACATCTGTATATACACATACACACACAGACTATGGAGGTTAAATACCCAGGGCCAAGTGTTGGAGTAGTGGATTTCTGTTTGTGGGTCACAACTCTGTTTTAGTTGCTCTTGTCCAGTTTGTGTGTGGACTGTTTGTTTGTAGTAAGGATTGAATGTGCACTCAGTGTTCTCCCATTTCCTGCTCTGCCAGGGGGGAGCAAAGAAGGAAAAAGTACCTGGGGAATGACATGGGCAAACAGAAGGGTAGATGGTATTTTTATGAGATTACAGCCTTGCTGCTGCCTGTGTGCCTCAGAAACATCATCACATAAATAGATGTGCACCCACAAGAAGGACAAGATTCCCTAAATATTTATGAACCAGGATGACTAATCTAATTTGTGGGCATGAAGTACAAGGAGGGGTTATAGGTCTCTGTCTGAAGCATCACAAGTGCTGATCATTGAGACTCTTCACCTGAATGCTGCAAAAAACAGGTTCTGTGTCTCAATTCAACATCTTTTAATTGCTGCCACTGATAAGTAGGCCTCGAGTGCTGCTTTCCAGAGTGGGCAGCACGACCTGGCAAATGCTCCTTTAGCACTCACAGTTCTGTGGTGTAACAACTTTTTTTCCCTTTGGTTTGTCAAAGTTATTATTTATATATGTAAATAACTTTGCTAATGTCTTACAACCACATGTAGTAGAAACCTAGTGTGAAAATAAACTGTGCTGAAAGGTATATCTGATTTTTATAATTTGGTCATCTAAATTACTAAATAAGGAATTCTAATTCTGTTTATAATTAATTGATTTTATTTGGGAACTGGTAGAATTGTATCTTTATAATAGTACAGTTGCCATGAAGTCTATTGTGAATATGGCAAAGTTAGTGCTAGTGAACTGGCTCTACTGCACTGTTTGGTTTTTGACATAAAGTTTTAGAATCTAACTGGTCTCATCCTGCAGATGGTAACTAATGGAGGGAATAAAAATATTTGTGCAATAAACAGATGGTTAAAAATAATTTGCATTGCAGTATCCTTCCCTTGACACGTTAGGGTATTGTCACAGCATTGGAAGTGATCAATTATGTACTTTGGCAAGGTATTACTTATAGCTCAGCCATAGCTGATCATGTGCACAGTGTTAATCCAACAGCAGTTACATCCAGCTCTGTATCATATCTGGCATTCTTCATGAGGCTTCTCTGCTTTTAACTTTCTCATTGGCTATAAACTAACTATAAATGTCACCAAAAAACTACCAACACAGGAGTAAGGTTTGGAGTGTTTTTTTCCTTATAGATGTCATTTAATGAGCTTTGCTAGATACAATTTTCTGATTAAAACAAAGCTGATTAAAAAGTAAATTAAAAGTAAACTCTCAATGATTGTTTTATATTGTAATGTTTTTAATCACAGGAGTGATATCAGTCGGACATATGTTTGCACTGCACTCTCATGCCTGCCACAGTCCCAGTGTGTTTCCCATGGCAGGCACCACCGAGGCCCTCAGCTGGTCTGCAGAACTGCTGAACCTGGATTATGATAACGAGATTCACACGTGAGCATTATTAAAACCACAGCTTGATTTAAATTATAGCCTCTAATTTTTGTTCTGGGAAATCAGTATTCTTAATCAGCAGGGTTCCAGGTACTTTCATTGTTCTTTGATTTCAGAGAATGGCATCAAAGTTGCTGTTTAATATTTTTTAAAACCTAAGGTTTGAGGAAGGTAAATTACCTTTAATCTCTATAGACTGTCACTTAAGACACATAATTTGTTTGTCTTTTTTAACCATTAAAAAGTAACTGAAACAGCTGCACTCTTTTTCATGGCTCTGTATTCTCCAAATTGCTACCAATGCTTTAAAGGAGCCCACACACTGTGAGAAAACCTTGCATGTCAGAATTAATTGTTCCTGTGCCAGTCACTGTGAGTTACAGAGCTTCTTGTTGTACAGCAGGACGCCTCTCCCAGCAACACAGGCTGTGCACACTGAGACCCTGCTAAGCCTTGCTCTGGCCATGCTGATCCTGTGTCCCAGTGTGCAAATGCAGGAGTGAGGGGCCAGCAGGGAGCACCCACTGTGTCCTGGATGCTGCCACAGCTCCGTGTGTGCAGCCAGAGCTGCAGCTGGGGCTGAGCTCAGCCCAGCCCTCCCCGCTGCACTGTGCCACACCACCAAAGCAGCTGCTCCTTCTGCTCCTTAGGAAAAGATCTGCCAGGAAACAGCTGATTAAAGTGTGGTTTTTAAAGGGACATTTCTCTAACTAAGCTCTTGAGCCTGCCTGAAGGTTACCAGAGCAAGCAAACAAAAAACATCAGACAATGTAGCGTGGAAATAAAAATTAAACTCCTTTAAGACAATAGCTCGATGTAACATCTCAGTGCTTGATGAAATCATCTTGTCTGTATCTCAGTTTGATTTCTCCAGCACAACAGCTCCCTCCACATCTTTATCTGCTGTGGCAGTGTTCCTGTCAGTGTTGGGACAGACACTGAGGCCACATAGGTCTGGAAGGAGCACTGAGGAAATACAGAGGTTCTTTTGGAAATCTGCTTTTGAGCTCTTGTTTTACAGCTACCAAAAGGTTGATTTTGCCTTCTCTCTTCTAGAAAGGAAAAGATTTTCCTACCCTTATGTGATGTCTGCCCCAGCCAGGCTTTGGGGAGGCTGCAGGGAAAACTCTGTTCACCTGACTGCTAAAATTGACATGGCAAACCAAATCTTCCTCTTTAGAGTTTTCAGAATTTTCCTTTATCATCAAAGCTAATATTAGGCATGCATCATATTCTGTATTTATGTCATAACATAGCAAGTGTAAAGACACTGAACCTCTCCTTCCCTGGCTTATAGTCAGTGTAATCCTTAAATTAAAAAAAAAAAGAAAAAATCGTAGATCAGCCCTGCAGACTTTTTCTGACATACTGGTACATTCTTTAAAACTCTTGTTTTTCCCAGAAGTCCTTAACAAGTATGTCTTACAGTGCAGGTTAAGGAAAATGAGCATTCAAAGTGGAGTTCTTTTTATGTATTTACAGCTCTTACGCTGTGTTGTTGTTAAGGCAGCAGGAGGAAAAGAGGAGAGAAGGGGGAGTGCTGGATGGGTGCACAATTTTCCTTGTGAACTTCAGTGCCATAGCACAAGGCTGCCCAGCAGTGTGGGCTGGAGTGGGAAATTTGGATATTCAGCCGAGGCTGTGACCCAGTGAGGGAGGTGCAGAGGAGCCCTGGCACCTGCTGACTCTGGGCCCTTCTTCCTTTTCCATTGTGTTTGACATTTTTGAGGCTGAGGTCTGTTACAGTCTAGAAGTTTACAGCACAGGGCTGGAAACAGGAAATCTTATGACAATATAAAAAAACACGTCCTGAACGAAATGAGTGAGGTATTAAAACAGCCAGGTTTGGGAGCTTTTTGTTAGGTAGTTGCAATAAATTATTCTTTTGTGATACACTCAAATGAAATATGTACACAGAATTCTTAGAACTTCCAAATATAAACAAATCATTATACTTTCCTTTAACTTAGAATGAAAAAGCTGTCAGGAGAGCTTTTGATGAGTACAATTGCACAATGCAACTACCAGACACTACTGAAGTTTCATATACATTTTTACCTTATTTTACTAATTTGAAATTTTGACTCCTCTGTCACTTCCTGACAAATGGAAGTATTAAAAATAGGCTATGTCTTCCGTGTAGCTTTTCACTTTATTTTTTCACAAGGGAACTGCACTATCTTTGTGAATAACCTTTTCAGTATAGGAAATATTCTCAGTGCTCAGAGGTAACAAAGAGAGTGTCATTCCAGTAATTATGTGCTGTTTGCTGCAATTATAGCCCTCAACCTGTAATTCAATCTGTGTGGGCAGACCATACGTCCATGTGAAACTCCATTGACTTAATGGGTTTTACACTGTTATAAAGACTAATTTGCATGTCTTAGATTATAAAGTCAGGCTAATGTGCATATCCCATAAGCATTTAAGGACACATTCCTAAACTGACAAGCATAGAAATGGCACTAACATGAGTAATAAGTCTGCGTTTATCAGCTGTACATTTGCTCAGCAATACTGAAATTGTGGAGCTCAGTGCCACAGGTTGTTGTGGAGGCAGAGAGGATAAATTAAGGTTAATTTCATAGAGAGAAAGTCCACTGGGGCCGTAAAGCCTCTGAATCAGGCTTTAGAAGGATATATCTAGACATGGCTATTTTGTGTTTGTCCTCATTTGGAAATCCACTCTCTGGGCCTCACTGAATATCTACAAGTTTCAGCTGTAGTGAAAGGAAAATTATCAGCCTTCTGGAAGAAAATTGGGATACAGAAACTGAAAACAGTTTGTACAGGGAAGAGTAGAAAGACATGAAAAAATGGAGATGGGGAAATTCAAAGGATCTGAAATTGTAAATGAAAGAGCACAGTAGAAATACAGTATTAGACTTGATGGGTGTTGATCTTGTCTTTATGAGTTTTTATTGAAAGAGTACTAGAAAAGAAGAGCAAGAAAGACTTACTTTATAAATGGTACTCTACACTTAATTTTCAAAATTACAATTTTTCTTCAGAGGTCTCAAAAAGTCCTCTGCTGACATCTTATCACCTGAAAAGAAAATAAGATGCTGCGACTTAGTAAGCACCTCAGTTGTATTGTTGAGTAGCTATTTGAAATCAAAAGATGCTTAGTGTTATTTGTAGTACTATTTGTACCTTACCATTTGCTTGCAAGCTGTAATCATGAGTATGTGGTAAAGAGCAAAGTGCATGTGTACTTATTTTGTATATCCCAAAAAGCCAACATACATCTGCAATAATGGAAAAAATGTTTATTGTTTAAAGTGCAAGGAAGGAGCTGCTAAAATATTTAGTACTTTATTTGTTCTTGTGTAATAACATGTTCTAAAGTGAAATGTGAATGACATCAGCCAAAACAGTTCTTACAAACCCTACAGGCACAGTTCTGAAGTTGGGAGATTTTACAGACCCATCAACAGCTTGCTGGAGTCTGACTGCAGAGTCTGTCATTATCTGAGGCTGAAATTCTGCATCTGTCACTCTTTATCATCCATCATTTCTCACACAGAAGAGGTGACTTGTGCATTACTTGTTTAAATAACTGAGTCACCCTATTTCTGAGCAGTCTGTATCTCTAGGTCAGCCCTGCCAAGACCACAAGTACCACAAGACACTGCTCACATCTTCCTGTTCTAAGATGCTCTGTGAATTGGTAGAGTCTGCATTATTGGTAAAGTAGGAAGGAAAGCTGAGCATAGAAATGAAACACTGAATTTGAGAATGCAGAGCAAAGTAATAGCAAAGTAATAGCTGGAAATTGAATTGCAGATATCTGATTCAAAGTCAGGTACTGAAAGGACTTAAACATCCTTTCATAAAAAAAAAACAAAGCCTAAGACAAAGTCGGAAATGAAATGTCTTTCCATTGGTCTCATAACTTGGAGTTTAAATATATTTTAAATTCTTTTTTTATCTTTTTTCTCTTATTCATTTTTTCTTTATCTACTTGGACCTTTTCTGAAAAACGTAACAAATTTTTAAGAGAATCCTAGAAGCTTTTTTAATCACATTCTGTTTTTAACAAAAGTAAAGAATGACCCAATTCTCTACTTTTCAGGATTAATAACTACCTTCTTGCTATTATATTTAAAGTATTAGCTCTGACACTTAATGGAAGGTTAGATATGAAGTAAAAGATGTGTATTAAATGACTTAGATGAAATTCTTCCACTTCCTGCCACCCACTGTTGGTGTAGATATTAATGTTTTCGGAAACAAGAAGACAGGAAATACTCATGCTAAGCATGAAAAGTAGGAAAAGCACAATGTACTTTGAAAACCTAAGAAACCATTCTTAAGCAGCAAATTTTTTCCTGTCTCATTTTAATTAATTTTGTTAAACATATCAGAAATACTTCTTCCTCTGCATGATATCACAAAACTGCTTGATTTCCTTTTGCTGATTTTTTATGTCATTTTGGGAAAATAGGTTAGCTGTGGGATGCCTATACTGAAGTGCATAAGTGAACTGCTTTAGTCACACAAATCTATTTGTACTAAAATTGGTAGCAAATAAACTGTGCCATGAAGGAAATACAATAAACTATTTTTATATGTTCACTTAAGCTTTCTTTTTCTTAATATAGTCTGATTTTCAGAATCTTATTTGATGATGCAGAAGGTCCTATAATGTGCAGCTCATTAAAACCTTTACACATCCCCTAAACCCTCTCATATTCAAAGTAATAATCTCAGTAGAATGTAAGCACTTTTCATGGCAATGTTTGGCCTCTGAAGGTTTTATGAAGTGCAAGGAATATACTAATTTACCTTAATCTTATAGAGTACAGAAGTGCCTTTAAAATTAAATTGGTCGATAAACTAGGTTGGTGCAAAGTATAAGATCAATAAGGGGGGCCATTAAAATCTATCAATCTCAGCTATGGGATGAGACAAAAAATAATGCAGTTCCATCAGGATTTGAAAGCAACATTCTGATTGCTGTGGCATTCCTTTGCAGTGGCAATCCATGACTTCCAGCCAGCAGAAAGACACAGCAAGTGCAGCTAACAAGTATTTTTTACTTTCAGAGCCTTAATCCTGGAAATTAGTGACCAACTTGAAGTTGGAGCAGTGTACTGGTAGGGGAGATCATGGAGGTGTTTGCTGAGCAAGGTGGGGGGGATATGGTAGAAGGAAGCCAGGAAGTTTCTAAGGGAAGGTGAAAGAAAAGTTGAAGTTTGAATATACCAAGGATTTATAATGTTCCTACTGAATCATTTAATATCCAAGCCCTGTCCTCCTCCTCAACTGATGTAATATTTGGGAATCAAAAATGTAAGAATTATTTTTTATTTCATTATATTAATATCCTATTGTAATAGTAATGGTGTTAGATGTGGGGTTTTTTACATACATTTACATAAAAAAGGCAAAGTTGCAGATAAACTCAGTCTCTTCTCTAAGGAGATGATGGCCTAAAAGGGGACTGGGCACAAATGCAGAGGAGCAGGGATGGAGTGGTTTCCTAAACCCACCCAGCAGGGCAGTGCAGGTCAAACCCAGCCTCCCTGGCACTCACCTGAGCTGACAGACCCAGGAGCAGTCCTGCTGCAGCAAGCCCTGGCAAGGCTGATGAAATGACATCCTAACGAGGAAGGACATTTGATTGGAATTTATTTAAAAGAGAAAAGAAAAAAAAAATCCAAAAATCAGAGGATTATACACTTGAATCTCTCTATCAGCAGCTGAATTCAAGCTCCACTGAGGCTAAAGAAGGAACAAAGCTGTTTCAAACAGCTGCTTTTCAAACAACTAAATTCATTTCCTGATCAGAGCTGAATTCTAAAGCTCTTAAAGCATCAACTTCCATCTGAAAATGAGGGTAGGAGCAGCCAAGAAATTAAATGGTTTCCTACCAGACCATTTTTATTAGCAGTGTGCCTCCCCACTGGCAATACAACTCACAAGCCTGGAGCAATTCACTTTCAGTCTGTAATGGGTTCCTTCCATGGCCTTCACTCAGAACAGCCAAGAGCAACAGAAGGAGCTTGTGCCTGACCTTTTCTCCTAATAGGAAAGAGATAAAACTCTAGCAGTGGTTTCTTGCAGCAGTTTTACAACACACTGCAGCAGCTCATTACATATGGCAGGCTGACCTATAGATGGAATAGGTCAGAGTTTCAGGCAACCTGTCTGCAGCCTTCCAAAGTGTCCCATCAGCTCTCCTTGTCATCTCTTGTTCTGCTTTGTTTCTGGTGTTGTAGCTCTATGTTTTGCTGCAGACATGCTGAGGTGTTCTCTTGTGACACCTTGCTCTGGCTTTTAGGTCTCCTGTGTTGTCACCCCAAATTCTCTCCTTTTGCTGGTGTCACTTTCACCACCAGGCAGGAAAGATGTTCTGGGCCACTCCTGTGGAAATACTGATGCTGCAGTGGCTGCAGTTCCATTCTGGGGAGGAAGGACAGAACCTATGGATCAAGCAAAGATTATACTTTCATTTGGCTGATTTTTTCATGGCAGTATGGGTGGGATGAGGAAGGGAAGAGGAGAGAGGAGGCATTTTTCAGTGTCAGATTGAAACATTTGGCCTTTTTTTTCAAAATTTTAATCTGACTTGGTGATACTCTTACTTCATCAAGCAGAGATTTGGTGAAATTCTTATGCTCATTTTCCACTGGAGTACAATGTCTGCTGGATGGAATGAAGCTGGAGCTGGGAAATTCACACCAGTACCTCCAGACCTGTCTAGAGCAAGGAAACCTCCAGCCTTCCTCAACTACATTGCTCAAGTCTCAGGACTTTATGCCTGGAGTCAAGAGGCCTGAAAGCTGAGGCTTTGTCTGTAAATTAAAAACCTCCTGTCTCAGGACCTTCTTATCTGCATGGGGGGGGCTCCCTGTGGTGGAACATTGTCTCTTTCTCCAGCAAGAACTTGCCCCAGAACAGTAGGATAGTAATGCAGGAATTTTCAGAGCATTTTGATTAAATATTTGGCATTCTTTCCCAAAGACAGGACAGATAGAAAGTAGAAGTCATCGAATTATTTAGCTGGAGCAAGTAAATGTGAGTGAAGCAGCAAAGGAGGAAGAAAGTGTGTTCAGTTTTATGAAAAATGTTTTTCTTTGTCTCTTCCAGGGCACCTCAGGGCTCTATCATCTGGAATGCTTTGGGATTTATTTAGCAAATACAATGCAACTTGAGTATCCTGTTTTTTATGTCTTCATGTGTGTGGGCACAATTAGAATATAGGATATATTACATCAGTGTGACTGAAACTTTCAAGTTATCAGAATTTCCAAACTTCCACACAGACCCAAAATAGCAGTGAGTTATCACACTGCACTGCTTTCTTTTTAAGCAGGCCTAGTAGAAAATGGTCTCCAGCCAGCAAACACAAGTTAAGCACAGATGGGAACCTGGCCTGCAGCCACTTTATTGACCTGAAAGGAAGGTGCTTTTCAAAGCTTAACTGGAACTGTTTAAATAGTAACACTGTAAACAAGAAGAAACCTTCTTTCCCCCCATACTTCCCCTTCTTCCCCTCCCTTAAAAATCAAGGCACTCAAATGTCCAAAGCTGTTAATGTTGAGAGGCAAAATAGGAAAGCCAGGAGCCTTAGGAGCGTATGGTCAAACTTGTGTTTGTGTTTATAGCAGTTCCCATCTTTGCTTTTCTGGTCAAACATGTAGGTATAAATACAGAGCTGACAGCAGGCAGATCTTCAGCAAGTCTGTCACATAAGCATTTCCCACCCCACATCACAGTGTCAGCAGATATGCAGCCCCTTGGCTTGTCTTTCCTGAGCATCTGCATGATGGAGATGAGTCCAGAAGCAGCAAGTGATGAAAGGATCTAGGAGAAGTGAAGGAGACCAGCAGGGCAGATGTCTCCCAGGCACCATCTTCCTTATCCCAGTTTCTTGTTCAGCCACCTGTATTTCATGCCACCAAATCCCCAGACAGCTCTGGTTTAGGCTCCATCTCTGAATAACTCCACTTGAAGACAGATCACTTATAAAAGTCTCAAATTCATCCATTCTTTACACAGATTTGCATTACAGAAAATGTACCCATCACACCAGACCTTGAGACTGAGGAGACACCAAGACCCAACAGCAAATGTGTTACACTGGACTCCAAATTTTTACACAGGCAATACCATATTTCTTGTGTCCTGATGCTTCTCTACATGTTGTATGTCATTTTGAGGTATTCACAATTTTGACAGAGGTGCCCAGGTATGCTTACTGGTTTCCCACTAGTGGGAACATCAGTGTTTTTTCCTAGTGCTTTTCCAGCATACCTTGAATTTCTTTTTAATTCCCTCAAGCTGTGGGAGACAGTGCAGCTTTATATCCAGTGCTGGATGCACATCATTGGACATAGCAAGTAAGGGATATTTGTCCATTGATAAGGCCTTTGTGCTGCCTAAATTATGGCTTTTTGGTAGAGAGAGAGAGAATTTTTTTATCTACCAAGAAAAAATAATACAGAAGGACTAAAATATGAAAATAAAACATGAAATATTAGGAAGACTAGAAAAGTCAACTCAGTTGACTCTGGATGTGACCTGGAAAAGAAAATGTGTCTTAACTGTTCCTGCAGTAGGATAATTCATGACAAATACAATGACAGTCTTTCTGCTTAGTTACATCCCTAAATATAACAGAGCATATATGAAATGCACGAGGTTTCAGCAGAGTTTATTTTTCATCTGAAAAAATAAATTTAAGAGCTAAATTATTAGCTCTTAATATTAAGAGCTGCACAGATTCCAAAAGAGATCTTAACACCTGAAGCTGTGTCTGGTCAGACTGCAGAGCCTTCTTTACAACTCCATTTAAAATATTAACAGTGTCCAGCTTCCTATTTTTCTATTTTTTTCATATATTTAAGTAACATGTATTTCTCATAACAAAAGGAAAGATTATGAACCAAGGGGGAGCTGTATATAAAGAAAGAGAGGCAGTTTAGCTCTAAAGTCAGTGCAGGAACACATCCAGCTCTTTGCCTGTGGGAGGGTGGGAGACAGGCACCCACACACCCCATCTCCTGAAGCTTCCTGGAGAGCTGTGATAGTGACAGCTGGGAAGAGGCAGGATTTAGTCTAGAGCAGACTTCTGGGGGAGGTCAAAAAGGCAGTGTTGACTGCTCATTCAAGATTTGGGGGATTTATATACTGAATACAGTTTTAGTAGTCTGAATCTCATCAGCCCTATGTGAAAAACACAACTGAAGTGCGTCCAGTTAACTGCCCAGTGCTGCATCCCTCCAGTGAGTACCCTCAGAAAGCCACAGCCAGCAGAGGGATCCAGGGAGATCTCAGTTTAGATGCTCAGAGGCCTCATTGCTCTTTAAAAGTCATGCTAAAGACATTCTTTTGACTGTGCAAAAGCACTTTTAGTGAGCATGACGTAATCCTTAAAGCTTTTACATCATCTGTCTTTAAATAAAAGCACGCCTTACGGCAAAAAATAATGTTACAATGTAATTAGACTCTATAGTCTGGAAATAAGCCCTTATTTTAAAGGCACTATTACTGGAAAGCTATTTGCACAGCAGATGTTGGGAAGATATCTGCTGTGTTCCCATTTTGCCAGCTAACCTTACCCTGACAGCCCTGGTTTGGAGGCACCCGGACATAAATCCTCCCTAAGCGACTCCTGATGCTACCAGCAAAGCCATAAATCGCAGCTAATGCAAGATGCATCTGAAATGTTCCAGCAGTTGCTGAAAATGTTGCCTTTTCCTCTGCATTTAAACAGATCCTTGCTGATCTCAGCTCCTCCAGTCCCCAGCCAAAAGTGTCTGCAGTGCTTGAGTCTGTTGGTTTATTCGGTTCAGGAGTAGTAATCAAGTGTTTCAGTTATACTTAGTGAGTGGGGTAAATAGTCCCTGTAGTTGTTCATTAAAACCTCCATGATGTATGCATCAATTACCAAACAGCTTGAACAAAACAGAGGTAAATTAACTTTCTGAAGCTCGCTGTCATAGCCAAAAGGAGTGTAAAGCATTAAAAGTGATTTCATGGCTTAAAGTTCATCCAAAGTACTATTAGCTTTAAGTCCAATTTTCAACTGTCAAGGGGAATATTTACAATAGTAATTTCAGATCATTATCTTAGCATTTCAATGCAAATAGCCACAATTTAATTCATTATTACTCACATTACATCTTTATTTTGCCACCAACTGGTGGCTGACATTTCCCAAGCTACTAGGAAGAAATGCTAATTAGACTGGTGTGCACTCTTACCCTTTCTTAATTTCATCATGTTTGTTCTTCAGTGACTTGAAGCATTTCCTTCCTTCTGGTCAACCATTGCTTTTTATCCTCTGCATCTCCTCGGTGGCCCAGTTGGTAAATTGAGATAGAGATAAGGCAAGTGAAATAATTGCCTGCTTTCTGCCTTTTTGGTAGAGTATCTAAGAATATTTGTGCTAGTGTGACAAAAATGACCTCTTTCCTTCAGCCCACCCACTCAACTTAATTTAGTAAATCTGAAGTGATCTCTGGAGTGGAATACTATATGCATTAATATGCAAATGAGCTGCCAAGAAAGTTCAGATTTGCATTTAGACTGGACAAAGGGGAAGGAAATGGCTTTCTCATGCTGTTCCCTTGCATCACCACAATTTCACAAATTACTAATCCCAGAAATGATGCCAGAAGGAACTTTTTCACTACATTTCATTCATGCTTAGATGAGTTTGATTCATCTCAATGTGCCTGGCATTTTACAGTAAACCTGCAAATTTAAAGTGCAAGCAGGACTTCAGTGGCTTTGCTAAGAACCAAATGTGTTTGAAATAAACACAATTAGTAAACTTCAAATAAATTATACCCTCCTGCTAGGGGCTAGAATAGTAATAGGCAGGGGGGAAGGTAATCTTAGGAATGTTTCCCTAAAAATTAACAATTATGCCAGTGAGAACATCTTATCTCCATTAAAAATAATATTATTCAAGCCTGCATATTTGGCACAAATAAAAGATTTAGCAGGTGAATGCCAAAATTATTGAGGGGAAAGAAAAAAGAAACCTATAAGGCAAAGCAGTAATCTAGTTTGCAGATGGATAGAGTTTAATCCTTCTCCTCCTGATTTGTTATCTGAGGTTTAGTCAGCTTATAAAATGAGGAATCATTCCTGGGGTTAAAATTCAGGTTCCTGCAAATTAAATAGTATTTTTCAACAGATGCTTTCCTGAAGACTTTCTGTATGTCTAATATTTGTTTTAATCAGGGGAGTGTTGGTTAATTTATATTTTTTGCCAAGTGAATCAGTGTTTCTGTGTCTGTAAACAGCCAAGCTTTCAGGAGCACAGGTGCCCCAACAGGCAGGTACTTTTCAAAAATAGGTATAATGTTGAAAAAGTACCTGCCCTGGGGCATCAACAAAGAGGAATTTCAAGATCAGTTTTATGTTTCCTTCTTAATCTTTCTGGGGGATTTTTTTCTCCTCCCAGCTACTGTAGCAAAGAAAATACTGTAAGTCATCACATTTCTGTTTGCCAACATTTATTTGCCCTTTGGTTTAAAAGTGTACAGTGGGAGGGTAGTAGGGCAGTGCCTTTTACTGCTGGGGATACATTTTACTGTGTCTGTTTTTCAGATGGCTAGAAATGAAGAATTAATATTTGTTCATTGGAGAAATGCAACAACATTTTTCTGTGTCAAAGAGACTTTCCCCTCCTCCCCCCTCACCCTGCCATCCTCCTCTCAACCTTCCCCTGTGGCTCTCTTTTGAGTGAAAAAAAGGGGCGTTTTATTACAATAATCTGTCCATTCTAAAACCTTCCCCCTGTCTCCATATGAGCAGAGGGCAGGGCAGTACAGACTTCATGTTTTGGGGGTTTTTGACCATACTGTGCAGCACAGCTGGTTAAACTTTCCCTGCCATGTCTTCATAAGACTTTCTGTGCACAAAAGTCCCCATTTCAGCCTCTTGCTTCTAACCAGCGGAAACTGAAATAAGCAGACTTATTTTTAGGACTCTGATTAAGTCCCATTGTTGTCTGATCCCTAAACTGAAGAATTTTTGTGAGTATTTCTAAAATCCAATGGACAAAGGAATCTGTTAAAAAGCTTTGTTGAATTGAGGATGGAGCAGCACCCCGGGTGGGGGGTTTGGGCTTTGGTTACAAAACCCAGTCTGACACTTGTCCTCATGCTGGTTTACAGGGGAAAGGCGGGTGTGTGAGACACTGATCACCTGAGTCGAGCTCTGTCCTTCCCCAAATCAACAACATTGGCTTAGTATTGCATGTTTAACTCGCCAAATATTCAGAGGGAGCAGAGCAAGGAGAGCCCCCTGCCCCTGCTTTGCCATCTGCTGGCGCCCTGTGTGGCTGAGCTGAAGCCAAGCTCACACAGTGCCCAGCAAACCTGCAGTGTTCCCTGCTTGGGTGCTGTGCCTCCGTTTTCCATAGCTGTACAGTGAGCAGGAGGTTGAGTCCAGTTGTCTTCCTTAGTCTGGAATTTTTTAGGCATGTTTTACAGTGCCATGTGATCTGGTTTTCCCATGCTAATATTTCATTTCTTGATATCCCTCCGACTTATTTTGTATTGGATTTGAGGCCCTCTGTAGATTTCCCACTCTGTCGCACTGTTTGCTATTCCTAAAGTTCTAAACTACCCTTTTCCCTCATTCTTAGACCAGGGCACTGTCTGTTACACTACCTTTTTTAGTTTTCTTTTGCTTCCTGATCCAGAGTGGAGTCCTTTTAGTGTCTCCCATGCAGAGCATGGAGGACAGCTGAACCACACTCCAACCAGTAGTTTGATTTTGCCTAAAAACTTTTCAAGGTCACTGCAGTGATGTTAAAGAAGCTGTAGAAGGTTCATGATATTTCAACAGTTTAAGAAAGAACAAAGGACATAAATTTCCCCAGAGCACTTGCATGCATGTACCTTGTTAGCGTCCCACCACTATTAACCTCACTGGTGACCCTCTTCTGTTCCCATTTGGCATGGGGCCTTGGCACTTTCTGGATTATAAGCTTGTTCACACTATTAATTAAGGGGAATTAAGTAAAAGTGCAAGTGCACATTAATCAAAGGTCATTTAAAAAATTTGCTCTTGATATCTTTGGTTATGGCAGAGAGGTTTGTGGGGTTGGGTTAGAGATCTAGAACTTGCTAAAAACCTGCAACAGTCTGTACCAGATTTGTGGTTTGTGAGACAATCCACTGACTGGCTTCCCTTCTGTTCACAAAGGAATTCAATGCATCTTGACTTCACATTTTTCAGAAATTTGCCTTGATTTTCTATTTAGACACCAATATCAAGATAATAATTAATTATAGTCTTCATGCAGCTCAAAGACACAAAACCAGTTGTCAATGCCTGTTATTTCACTTCTGAATGGTTTATGTGGAGCTTTTTGTTTTGTTTTTTTTTAATAGGCCTCAAAATTTCCAAGGAATTGTATTGTACATGTTTAAAAACTCATATCACCCTGGTTCCTTTGTTCAGTCACCCACCCATGTCACCAAGGTCAAGCATTTCCCTGCAGTTTTCTGATTGTCTTTCTGATTGTTTTCTCAAACTCAACATTGCAGGAACCAAGAAGAAAATAAACATTCCAGTCAGAGACTGGAAGCTTCCATTCAATCTGCTCTTTGTGTTTAAAAACACTGGAAATCAGATTTGTAATGAGAATCTTCAGCCTTACCCCAATTTCAGTTTCTGTAATTGCAACTGTATAGTGTGAATTAGTACTGGACCATGTTGGCAGTGCCCCAGTGAAAGGTCAAAAGCACTTTGGAAGCAATGGGTGGAAGCAGCTTTTCTCTCAGGAATGGGAGCACACTAAGTACTGCTGCCAGCAGAGCCAAGGCTGGCATCCTCCTCATCTGCCTGGATGCTGGAGCCAGATGGAAAAAATTCCCTCTGACTAATGACCAGGAAAATAAGCTTTTTTCCTAGAAAAATGATCAGAGTACCAAGGTAGTACAAGCAAATGGCAAATGTGGATGTATGTAAGTGGGAAAATGTCTTAAATTATCATATCATTTTTCAAACTTCATTCTTCACTTCCTTCCTGTGTAAATTTGGCTATTCCTGCCACCTTCTTCCCAACAAAAATTAACATTCACATTGATCCTTTCCCTTTCTTTGTTTCCTTCCTGTCAACCCTAGTGGGGTCCACCCATCCCTTTTAGATGGACTGTGTTGATATTAAAAATAAAATTCACATCCACTTGAGGCTTAAATTCTAGGTGCAATTCCAGCTCAGTGACAGGAAGACCAGGTCTCTGGATATGCACAGGACCATCCTGCACAGCAGAGAGTTTGTAGCAGCCAAAGCCAACAAGATCTGTCTCTCACATCCTTCCCATAAGTGACCACCTCAGAACCCTCTTTGACACCCTGCAGTGGGGACAAAAAGTGTAAATCTTTACACTTGACCCAGATAATCAAGGACCTGTCTGTCTGAGTTGGGGAAAGTCTCTTAGGGCCAAGATTAGTTCTGTGTCTTTGTTTGCCTGTCTTCCCCTCCTAACTTCCTCTGAATCTCCAAGGGAAAGGACACTTTATGTTTTCACTTGTTTTTATCCATACCTGCCATCCTTTTATGCAATTCCTCTCCTACAATGTCATTATGTGCCTTATTCCTCCCTTTTCCTGCTCCCCATTTCAAAGAACACAGAATCACAGAATGCTTTAGGCTGCAAGGGACCTTAAAGATCATGCTTCCACCCCCCTGCCGTGGGCAGGGACCCCTCCCACTATCCCAGGTTGCTCCAAGCCCTGTCCAATCTGGCCTTGGACACTGCCAGGGATCCAGGGGCAGCCACAGCTTCTCTGGGCACCCTGTGCCAGGGCCTCCCCCCCCTCCCAGGGAACAATTCCTTCCCAATCTCCCATCTAACCCTGCCCTCTGGCATTGGGAAGCCATTCCCCCTTGTCCTGCACTCCAGGCCCTTGTCCAAAGTCCCTCTCCAGCTTTCTTGCAGGTTCCCTTCAGGCACTGAAAGGCCACAGTTCAGTCTCCCTGGAGTCTTTTTCAGGTTGAACAACCCCAGGTCTCTCAGCGTTTCCTCACAGGAGAAGTTCCAGCCCTTGGATCATCACAAGCTGCTCTGAACCCAGCCCCAACACACTGTTCTAGTTCTGTGAGATGCCACCTGACCTGTGGTCCTCAGGATTGTCAGTCCTATTTATAAGCTAGATTTGCTCTCCAGTTCTGGTGCAGATGAGAAACTGCAGCAGTTCCTTGAAAAACTTCCTGTGAAAACCAGGAGATGTAGTAAACAATTAATGATGGTGCTAAATGAATTGCCATGCTCTGATAGAAGGCTTCTGTGAAAGTGTGTAAAGGTGAAGACAGAGAAAGTACATAAAGTGTGATCACATTTCTGAAACCACTCATTAATAATAAAAGGGCAGAAAGAAATGAAAGGGAATGTGAGAAAATGTTCTTTCTCTTTCAAGTCCCAGAACTTCAGGCAGGGAGCCTGAAGTTAGAGAGCCCCCACTTTTTTAGATTAATTTTTTTTTTTTTTTACTTTTGCAAGCTCTGCCCTTCTAGAGCAATGACACAAACATTACCTACAGTAACTGTCCTGAAAGGTCACATGAATGTTATGGCAAACTTGCTCTAGTCATTAGGAAGAGCTATTTCTGGTTGGTTTCCCTTTCTCTTTTGATATGGACATCTCACACTCTCTTTTTCTCTCCGGTATTCTGCATATTTTAAGCTAAAAATAATTTATATCCTATAATACTCTTCTGCAATACCTTTGCTTCTGGATGCTTTTATTTAACACTTAAAGGGGTGTTCTTATTTCATAGTTAGAATACCTTTTACTTAACCCACTTAGCAAATAGATTGAAAGCATTTTTATAAGAAAATACAGCTATTGATTATCACAGCCAAATAAGTTGGGACTGCCAGAGTCCCTGGATCCAGCTCCCTGTGAGAGATTTGGCTGTGTTGTTACCATTCCACAGCACAGTCCCTTAGTGATGATTTTGAAGAGCATCCCAAACTTTCTGCCACAGGTGTTGGTGACTTCCTGCTCTGCAGCAAGTCAGGAGCTGCTGTGTGGGCTGTTAAACCTCACTGCTGTTGACAAGTCCTTTGGAGGGGCCTGTGGCAAAGAGCAGGAGAGGAGAACTTTGTCACCAGTCCTGACATACTCCATGGACTGTGTTGAGTCAAACCCCTTTGTATTCCTGCCTAGGAAATTAGTGAGGAATTGCCAGTGAGTGTTACCTCCATGTCATAAGTTATGTTCAGTAATTCCCTTGTGAAATCAAGCTCTTAAGGTTAGACTATATACGATTTCTTGAAAAGCTTTACCTTAAGGTTTCTGGTTTGCTGCATAATCAGGCTGATTTTTAAGCTTATTTATGGCTTTCCTTTTGGCCTATGCCTTCCTTAGGCTTTCAGTTTAAAGAAAACAATCCTGATGTCAGTTTAAAGAAAACAATCCTGATGAGGAGCCCATTAACATAAAACAGCTTTCCTAAAAGAATGGTTGTTAAATTATCACAAATTTGTTGTGATTAGTTCCTGCAAATAGCAAATATCTCTGGGCTAAGCAATTCTCTTTCCCAGTGTGAGGAGTCATTGCCATCCTCTTCTGGATTTTGCAGCCTGAGTGATCTTGGTGCATCCTTAGGTGATACTGTGATTCTTTCTTCCAAGGACATTTTTCCCCTCTCTTTGCACAGTCGTGCCCTGCACAGTGAAGTGCTGAAATCTCCATTATCAGTTTCCAGCGGAGGAGAGTCTTGTCCAAGGTTATAACATGTCCTTCTGTGTTTTGAGGTTTTTGCTGCTTTCCAGTGTTGTCTGGTTCAGCTGTACTGGACCAACTTCTGTTGACTTAAAGATAAATATGCCAGATCTCTGCTGGTATCCCTCCAATTTAGAGGTTACAATATCAGTGCTGGTACCATCTAAAGGAATGGTTGTGTCAAGTCTGGCTTGTGTAAAAAAAATTGTGGAGAATTGCTCTTGTGTAGCTGCTCTATCCATATTCTTACATACTCTGACCCACCCTACCATTTAACTATGGTGGCAAATGGGAAAGTTGCTCTTTAATTGGTTAGTGCTGAGTCTCAAAATCTACATTTCATTTTTTATGAGTCTGTCTTAGCTATCACAATCCTTTCTATGTACAAGGAAGCAGTACAATGCCTTGGAACACAGAGAACTGTTGAATTTTTGATAGCATCCTGTACCTGCTCTGTTGTAGCAATATGTTGTTAGAGGGGGGTTGTTTGGTTTTTATCTGCAGTTGTTTTGTGAGGTTTGGGGGTGTTTGGATTTGGTTGGTTGGTTGGTTTTATTTTTATTTTTCTGAGGCTAAATGTTCTCAAAAAAAAAACAACAACTCTGCTTTACAGAGTTCAGAGAGATTTAAGGAAAACACTCTTGATTGGTTTTAGCAAGTTGAAATTTCAACCAGCTACTCTGTATCTGTACTCACCTTGTGCTTTAGTCATGGCACATGAATATTTTCCTCCACATTCCTTTTTGACTGTGATGAAATGTGATTCCAGACCTTGCATTATGTAAGAAAAGCCATTTGATTGGAGGGAGTGTCTGAGGAAACTGGTGAAGCTCTGCATAGTGTTCATGAGTTTCTTTAAGAGGCATAGCAGGGAGGGGAGGGTCTCTGGACATGGGGAAACAAGAAATGTGTTTATTTCTCCTTGGGACAGGAGGTGTAAAACCTTGAATTCTAAGGCAGCTTTCTGTGAAGAGAGAACTCCTCTGCAGGACACCAGGGTGCCCCTCTGCAATCACTCTATTACTCAGTTTTCCTTAAAGCCTTCTGAAAAGGAGAAACATTCAGCATGGAATATCAGTGACAGGAGAAGCTGTTTCATCTCTCTATTAGAAAAAGGACCAGTTGGCAAGTACATTGTTAGGTACCCTTGCAATAGTCATTTTAATATTAATAAAGGTAGTGTACAAGTGCACTTCCTAGCTCAGTTCTGCCAATTAGAGAAAGATCCTCCTACACATTCTTTCTGTACTCTGCTTTTTTGCAGTGCTTTCACCTATGCCATCTGTGATGTTTGTATTTCTTTATGACCTTTTCAACAGTTTGTTGTTCTCATTCTTCTGTCCATGTGAGAGAGATGGAACTCTCCAAGGAAAGCTTCTTGAACATATGGCAAGGTACAATATTGTAGCATGTAAACTGACATTCATTACTGCTTCTCTGTACTGTTGACTTTATTTTTTTTTCTAGATTTTTTGTGTTTGGAAGAAGGTTTTATTATTAGTAATAGTTCTAAACTGGGGACAGAGCCCCAGTATGTGAAGTGTGAAGCAAGTTCATACCAGCTGAGGAGCTGGGCCAAGCTGTAGATGAAGTCTTCAGACATGCAAAAAGATGATTGTGCTCAAAAGAGCTTAACCTACTTTTTTTCTTTCCTACCAAATTCTGCCAAGCATGGGCATAAGAAACATATTTGAGTCCAGGGACAAAAACATTTGTGAGACAGTGGTTTCATAGCTGGGGCAATTAAGGCCAAAAGTGAATGGAAGAAGAAGAGTCACACACTGGGAATTCTTCTGTGAGTTAAAGAGTAAGGGGGTAAATGTCAGGCAACTTCTCACAAGATAGGAGTGTTACAGTCAGGGAAAACTTGTCCATATCATGAAGGTAATAAAAACTGTGGCTTGATGAGATGTGCCACTGGTGTAGAGAAGGGGCTGAAAGGTAGGCCTAGCATGGGTTAAATGATGGGGCTATTTTTGCAGCTTGTATTTCCTGATGACCTTTTCAACAGCTGCCTGCTTTTGTTCTTCTGGCCATATGAGAGAGTTAGAATTCTCCCAGGGAGGCTGCTTGAATGCCTGCCATATCCATCCATTTGTGTGAATTAAAAGGGTATTGTGTGGACATCATAAAAATGAGAGAAGAGATGTAGGCTACTGAATTAAGAGGGAAAACAAGGGAAGCATTTTCCAGTAGTTTTGCTGTCAGAATGAAAAAGAAGTACTGGACAATTTATGAATCTGTGGATGGGCAAATGACAAAACTTCATAACACTTTACATATGTTGGAAGAAAGGTGAATGGGCAGTAATCTGATTGATGGGGAGGAGAGTGAAAAATCCCCAGGGCAGTGGAGAAAGAAAACAAAGGAAAGCTTTTTTTGTTTTGTTGAAAAGGAAGTAATCTGACATTTGACTAAAAATGAGAAGGTAAAATAGATCGTGGATCGTAAGCAGAGATGTGGAATCGGGTGTGGGAGGACTAACCAGAAATCAACCAGTAACAGAGATGGTTGATAGCTAAAGTCAGTTTTGAGAAAGAAGCAAGAGGAAAATACTTGAGAAGGGATGAGGAAGAGATTAAAAACCAAAACAAAACAAAAAAGCAGTAATATTGCTGCTTAAAATAGCTAGAGAGGATGTTATAATTTACAGCTTACAGCTTCTGCAAGGTCAAGAAAAATCCACAGATGCAGTTTAGTAAGGGTTTCAATCAACACAGTCCATATTAGCAAAGATATTTATGTTAACACATAAACAGTAATTGATACTTGCAAATATAGAGCCCAAATTCTGGTTGCTGAAAGTCTGTGCAACAGAAGAACAGCCTCATTGTTTTTCACAATGTCTTCCTCAGTAGTACACTTATTTCATAGTACAAGAAATTACCAGGCTGACAGTCCTAGTCTGAGGTTTGCTGTTTAACCCACTCACGTTGTCAGAATTCCGTGGTGATGGAGCAGGGTGTGTCCCTCTGCCTGCTCACAGAAGCTGCAGATTACACTGGGAAGCCTCCACCAGCTCCAGATCTGGTGATGTCACTGCTGTCCTTAGTAAGGACAGAGAGGAACTTGGGGAGTGAGAAGTGGGCTGCTGATGATCCAGAAGTGGAGAAAGCTCCATCAATTTTTTCCAGGTAAGATGCTGCACTGTGGATTTATATCAACAATAGAGGATCCTGCTGACAAAGTTGTGGCAAAAAGGCCAGTTGAGCATGGCCATTCTGGATAATGCACTTCTCATGAACACACTTGGGTTTCTGCCTGCGTTTGCTGTGCAGGAAGCCACCCTCAGGCTTTAATCTTTGCAAGTCCTTTTTCCTTCTTCCATTCAAACACGGCACATTTTTAATCAAGTATCATGAATAGCATATCAAAAGAAGTGGTTGACCTTCAGATCAATGCAGCAGATAACCCAATCCATTTATTACATTTGACAAACATTGTGCTTCTATTAACTTTGATAAAGAACAAAACCAGAAATATCTGGAAAACTCTTCAGCATGTTTCAAGTGTTTCACTCCTGTTAGTTTCAGTGGAGCTGCTTCAGAGACCTTCTGTAATACCAAATTCCAAATATTCCAGTGAGTGGGGAGCGCGTGCCTGAGGAAAGCATGCACAAAACCAATTCTCTCAGTCTGTGTTTACTTACTCCGAGGAGTTTTCTCAAAGCACCAACTACAATCTGCAAAAACAAGATTGCTTCCCTCTGGACCCAACTTGCATAAATATTTCAGTGGATAGATACATAAATTTAAAAAAAAAGATGTTGTGGTAAATAGAAAGGAAGGAAAAAAAAAACAAATCAGAGATGGGCTGATTTGTAAACAATAAATATTACATCGTCTTTACACAATAAAGTTCCATAAAGGACATCAGATGATCAAAGTTATGAGAAAGGCTTGCTAGCTATAGAAAAGGAGGACTCTCAGGGTCCTAAACTACTTGCAATTCAAGTATTCATTTTACTTGGTGGTAGCCTTTTAATAGCCAGCTGCCTGGCATTGGGGTTTTGATACTTTATTATTTCTTTATTTTCTGTTATTTCTGTCATAATCATCCCTAAGTAATTATTCAACTTAGAAAGAGTCTGCAGAGAGCATTGCTAATGTCCTGTGGTTTCTTTGCCCATCTGAGTTGTCATATGGTGCTCTTTCCAAAACCACATTTGTAGAGCACAGCCTTGGAACTGTTTAATTTTCTGGAGAAGCGTTTATTATTAAACACTAGACTGTTATCAAAACAATTCAATATACATGACCTAAATTTATTTGTGGTTAAATAGTAAGGTCTGGAGGTTAATAAAAAGAACTGCAGCAAGCTGCTCACGAGATAATTCAGGAAACTTATAAAGGATAGTAGAACTCCAGCCATTTTCCCATTAGGCTTAAGATAAAAGTAAATATAAAAGGAAGATGATAGCTCTATATTACCATTTCCTTAGCAATATTGAGAAATTCCATTGTTTCAAAGGTTAGGTGAGACAAAGAGGAACTATGTGCAGTTGGTAAAAAGCAGGTTTTTTTCCTAAATTTAACAAAATGGGGTTTTCCTCTCTCTTCAAGTAATTCTTAATTTTATTTATTTTGGGTTTTTTGGGGGGGGGGGTTTCCTCACTCTCTTTAGCCTTGTGAGTGTGAATTGCTGGAGTAGGAAGGAGAAGAGACCTAAATCAGCTTCCAGTTCAGCATTTAAGCAAGCACAGTCACTTCTCAAGTGCTGCTGAGTGTCACAGCAAGACAGGGAAGGGAAGTGGCACTAAATGACTCCTGAAAAGTCAGTAGGCTTATTAAGTCTTACTTAAAAAGTTGATTGGGGAGCTAATTTAGAGCTCCCCTGTCCTGCCTTTTAAGTATGATGAAAACCCTTAAAAGACTCTCAGTGGTGCTAGCAGATTCAGAGTGGCATTGAGTGTGGAGGTGAAGTGAGAACAGGGAAACACAAAGTTAGAAGAACTGGTTACCTTTAGAGTCCATGCCTGTGCATTTTTCCTAGAGAGAAAGAGGGAGATGAAGAATATTTTACTATCTGCTGCTTGCATTAATATTTTATACTGCACAGTGGTTCTGGCACAGAGTTATGCCATCAGAACCCCCTTTGTCACCCACTTTGTCAGTGTATGGAAGCCTAGTGTGGGTCTGAATGTTATCCTTGCTCATCCCAATTTCCTAAGCAGCATAAAGGGATGGTGGGGTAAATAACAAACCCTGCTGCTCCTCGGGAGTTTTATCAGTGTTAATGGCATTTCTTTATTGTTCGTGTGGCAACGGTGGCACCACATGAAGAGCCAACCAAGCAATGAAAAGGTGGCACTGGAAACTGTTTTTCATGCTCTAAATTGCTTCTAGGCTGAGCTTTTAAAACTGAATGTCATTTCATAGCAAACTGCCTGCCCTTTTAATGGAAATGTCAATCCTTTAGAAAGTTCTTGTTTAGAGGAACCATGTGGTAGACAATACTCCTAATGAAGATCTTCTTCCTTTGTCTCTGCACTTGCCCTCTCTTTTATTTTGTCACACGGAAATACCAGCCAGGACTCTTCAATTATGGAAAAAGCTTTTCATTTTAACAACTGTTTTGCAGACATTCTTGCTAATGCGTTTTGTCCGCCTTTGTTTTCCAGCCTCCCATTTCTATTGTCATCTTTTACAATGACAGGAGACGGAGTTTTTCATTAGGAAAAGAGCTAAGAAGACACAGTACAGTTCAGGCTGTGCTTGGAAGAAAGAACAAAGGGTTGACTCTTTAATTTTAAACTCACTACAGGTGCATATTCAACAAGATATTATTGTCTTATGGCCATTAAAAGTGTACCAACTGGAAATATTTTGAGAGAATTAATTTTTAATCTATGACATCAATAATGTGACCCACCACAGTGTCTGAGAGTAGTTCATTATCCATGGAGTGTGTACATGCTTGCTTTTATTGTCTCTCAGCCAAGAGTCAAAATACATTATTAGTTTAAACTTCAGGGAAAGAAGATTAAAGTTTTTTGTGTTCCAAGTGTAGCAAGCTGAACAGTACATGGATAGGTAGTTATGGTACCCCTTGACTTCCTAAAGAGACATGGGAATTGTGCATCCTATTGATTTTTCCAGGACCATGCAACAGGAGTGTCGATGCTGGAGCTGACTCCACTATCAGTACCTGCCTCCTGCTCTGTTCATGCTGGAAGGGCTGGGTCTCTACCCACACAGGGGGCTCCAGGTGATATCAGAGTGTTAGATAAAGTGTACCTTGTGGAGATAAGTGAAGGCAATCCTTGCAAAGCTTCTTCCTCTTCCCTCCCACACTTTTTTTTTTCCATCAGAAAGTTCTGGAATGTCTTTAAAATTACCAAAAGAAGTGGCATGGCCACAACTGTAAATGGATAAAATAATCCAATTTTGATTCTCCATCACACCATTAAATCATACCTATCAGCCATCAGAGAACACAGGGCATTCATAAGTGTTGCCTCAACTCTTTATACATCCCTGGTCACTACAGAAACATCACTGGTCACAACTGAAAACAATCTGTAAGAGGATATTTTCAAGCATTATTGCAATCACAATTCCCTATTATTAAACAACCTGTCAACTGTCCAAAAGCTTATTTAGAGAGTATTTCCATATCTGTCTTGCTTTCCATGAAATGAAAAAAAAAAACCAATATTAAATAATCTGTCCATGAGAGTCAGTGAAATTTAACACTGCATATATACACATATGTGTGTGAGTGTGTGTATAAATATATATATGGAGATATACATGGATAGATATTTAACAAGCCCATTGCTTGCTAACTTCTTTGTTCTTTTTGATAAGTGAAAACCAAAGTGTGGTATTATGTGTGATATTTTTGTCCACCGTGGAATACCTTAGCCTACAATTCTACAGTGTGGGCCATTGCAAACATGTATTGATAGCAAGTGTGTTATTTAATCTCTGGGGTACCAATAAGGGAGATAACAGGCTGTCCCCTGAGATCTCAAAACACACACCCTTCACAAATAAGCCTGTTACAAACACCACCTCTATGCTACCAGAGTCTTTCATCAGACCAAACTGTGTGTCGAATTCACTTTCTGCATATCATTTCTGTACTATTATTATCATCATCAGGAAGTTGAATTTAGTTAATTGCTCTAGTTATAGCTCACTCTAAATTGGCAATATTATTGAACTTGCCCTATAAGGGAGACAAACTAATTCTATTATTAATGATGGGCTGAGATAGGTAAAAGAAGCATTATTCCTTCTGCGTTTCTAGTTAAATGCTCTGCAAACTGTGCTGAGTGTGCAAGACAATCCTCTACCAGGGCACGAGTGGCTCCCAGCTGAGCCCAGCTTCGCACACACCCAGCACCTGCCGGCTGCCCCCGGCAGCCTCCTCTCGGCCCCGCGGCGGCCGGGCACGGAGAGACCCGGGCTGGGGGTCGGGGCAGGGGGCGTGGGACAAACACCCAAACACCCAGGGGGCGTGGGACAAACACCCAAACACCCAGGGGGAGTGGGACAAACACACACCCAGGGGGCGTGGGACAAACACCCAAACACCCAGGGGGAGTGGGACACACACAAACACACACCCAGGGGGCGTGGGACACACACAAACACACACCCAGGGGGAGTGG
>VZRZ01003265.1:2325292-2372722 GCA_013398175.1 Climacteris rufus
TGGCAGGCTGGAAAAAAAAAAAAAAAAAAAAAAAAAAAAAAAAGAAGAAGAAGAGAAAGAGTGAGGGTCAACTAGATAGAGACAGAAATGAAGATGGGAGTGCTTATGTGAGAGAGTGAGCACAGGGAACAGCAGTGTCTGTCACACAAACCTGTAAGAGTGATGGAATCTCCATGGGAAGGAATTTAGAGGAGGGCAGAAAGCAAAATAGAGACCCAAAGTCAAAGAGAGCAAAGTGCAACTGAAGAACTTAACTCTAGAGCCTCAACTACCACAAAAGATGGGTTAAGCTGCAAGAATAATTCTACCCTGTGAACTTTTTCATCTGGGTGATTTCTGAGATTTGGGCTTAGCCTATACCTATGGTTTGGAGGGAGCCAAAGCTGAGTGCTGAAGCTGGAGTGGGACTGCAAAAGAATGTCAAGAGACAGTGAGTTGCATAAAGACTTCTCCTCTGAGACTGTTTTCATCCTTTTCCACATCCTGACTCCATGCTGTTGACTTCTTCACTGAAAGGCAGCTGTGGGAATTATCTGACAAAGACAGATCATCTAGTGCTAAAAATAAATGAGATAAAGGAATTGAAAATGCCAATGTGAAACCAAGCCCATCCCCAAATAAGATGCTTTGTTATATTTCTTGATCTATGTAATGGTGGCAGTGACACTTTACTGCAGAGATAGAAACAGGTAAATCCAAGCAGGTCCTTTTTTCTGCTCACCTGATTATATAAAATATATATTCAATTGAACATATGCAGGCACTAAGAGACTTGTGAAACAGTTGATTTTTTGTGCTCATTTAAACTCGAGGGCAGACAGCAGTGAGCAAGGGCAGTGGAGCAATTGTCTTCCTAGAGGAACAATTTTCAAAATTTGTAAATGGTGTGGGAACAAATGTTGCATTAAACTTTTTTTCAGCCTTTGTTGTGGATCCCATGAGCATTAGCTAAATATTCACAGGGGAGGGTGATAACCTCGTGATGTAAATCCCATTTCTAAAGAATGAACTGGTAGATGTTTAATATTCAGCCTATTCACTGTGACTCTTTCATCAGTGAATATCTGTTGCACAGTGAAGGGACTGTGTGCAAACACTGAGCATGAGGGTACAATTGCTTCTTTTCCAAGGTGGATTAGAATCCTATAGGTGAATGACTCTCAGCTCAGTGCTGGGGGTTTTTGAGCATCCTCTGGTAGGTAGCCAAGGGAAAGTTTCTTGTGTGAAATGACAGAAATTGTTTGACATTAAATGTTTTCTTGGAACATATGTTGAAATGTCTATACCATTTCAGTGATGAGCTTCCTTTCTGGCACCTATCAATGTATGCTCATGGTAATCACAAGCAATATCTTGTCAACAGCCATCTACCATAAGTGATCCTAATCCACTTTGCAATCATTCTCAAAGCCTCTTCATTTTCAGTGAAAGGATTGTTTTGTTTCAAAGAATTCCTACTAATGTGCAAAATTGCGCTTAGTTAAATCCATTGTAGGAGCTGAAAAGGGCTACAAGTATAAACCTTCACAGCTGGAGCACAGAGCTACTGTGGCTGCAGCTCACACTTCTCATTTTTCACATGCAGCATATGCTGGGAGAGTGATGAACAGATGCAACTCCTTTAATGGGACAAATCACATGCATTTTATTTTCATGACTCCACATTTGGAGAGTGCACTCCCTCTTTTCCTTTGCTCAATATGGCTCCAGATACATGTGAATAGCTGTGGCAGAATATTGACATGGCTGAAATTAAGCCTGAAAATGAAGGTTACATGGCCTTTCTGTTAGAAGCTCATTAAAATAGGCAATATGTGATGTACAGGTGGCAGCAGAAATGCAGCCTGAAGTGCTTTGCCCGGGCTCAGGCTGCTGATGCCGAGGGAGGGCTTGGCATCCGAAGGTGCTCCCTGTTATTATCGACCAGGGCTGGAGGCCACGGCTTTACCTGCTGCTCTGGGCCCCTGCCAAACCCTGTCTGGCACCACTAAAGGTACTTTTCTCTGCTTCTTCCCCCACTGTCTCTCTGGCTGCAATGCTAGGGGAAGATAAAGGCAGTCCTGTCACACTATGTGCAGGATTTTACCAGTCTGGAGCTGAAATAAGCAGCTCTACTGGACATGTCCTGCTATTTTCAACATCTTACATATGAAATACTCTCCAAATATTCCGGCATGTGCCCTCTTTCACCGAAATTATGTTCCTCCTTTGCTTTGTTCATCTGGAGTGCTGGAGAATAAGCAGATTTATTTTTTTAACATTGCTGCCCTTCTTCCTGCAGCCTAGACACCACACAATATTTCCATTGGTGCAAAGATAGAATATCAGGCTTTCCTTTTTTGATCTGTTTGAGATGTAGGGGAGCCAGGCAAGCCCATATTTTAATTTCACACACTAATTGGGATTAACAGAAAAATAAATATTTACACAATATGTGTAGGGCAAATTCAGTGTCCCCTTCCTGTGGGGTTGTGGGCTGATTTCACTGCTGCTTCTAGAGATTCTTTTTAATAATAGCTGACAATTGGATCTGATCCCAGCTTCCCCCTCCTAAATCAAGATCTGTACTTTCATATGGGGAGAGGGTAATGGATATGGATATGTTTACTAAAGCCATGCATGAGCGATGCTAAGTCCTAAGGAATCTGACAAAAACAAATAATTAGAATATTTTTTTAGCTAGCTATTGGTCTAAACAATCACATTTTTCAGGAGTATTTTGGGTTTAGATTTTGTTTTGGTTTTGGTTTGAATAGGAGCTGGTAAGAGTGGAATATTTGAATGCAAAAATATTTTCTTGGCAGAAGTCCAAACATACATCTCTAAAAAGTTATATTTTTCTCTCTCTCATTTTGTCTTCTTTGCCTTCCCTGTTATTGATGCACATAATAAAACACTAGGAAAAAAAAAGACAAATCCACCCAAAAGGTCAAAATCAATGATCCTTTTACAGATGGCACCTTTGGGAATCCTGGGTACTTTACCATCAGCTTGTGTTTGAGACTGTTACTTGAATACTTGTTTTTTGATGACAAAAATCAATGACTTCTTTAAAGAAGACACCCTTGGGGCTAGAGGGATGCAGACTTTGAAATGTTTACTAGTCTGTGCCTGTCTCTGAAAGACTAATAAACATATTTATAAGTTTATGAGCTCCTATTTAATTTTATGGATTGGAGATGGGGTATGGTTTTGACAAGAATATTTAAGCTAATGTGCCCCAATGAGACACATTCTGTATCACTTTGCAAATTTACACAGAAGTTCTGATCCAAAACCGATTGAAATCTACAGATATATTTACATGAGCTTTAAATTTATCCCCATGAACAAGCCACTGAAGTTATTGGAATTATCTTGTTAATGAATTTGATCCAATAGCCAAACACTGAATCAATTTTCAAAATAAAAAGACAGAAAACCCACTTATATAAAGATATCTACTTCTCTCAGTAAAGATTATTTCCTTTATCTTTTGTATACAAATATTTGTTTATTGTTACTCTGAACTGCAGAAAACTTTTTTTTTTTTCAAAACAGATACATTTTTACCTTATTTTTTTGCTGCTAATTTAGCATTGCATTTATTTCTGGCACTATAATTTACTTGTACAGCAAGGCAGATATTCCTTGATTGTCCTGAATGAGCAGGGCCATAACAGGCTCTTGTAAATTAATGGAACACTTGATCTGGATACCTTGTGATGTGGAGTTGAGGCTTTGGTGCTGGAGACTGGACAATCAGTTTTCTCACCAGCTGTGCAGATGCAGACTTTGCCAGGATTTTTTCCCTTTTTCTTTTTTTTTCCCAATCAAAGATTTACAGTTGTTTTAGTCTTGTCTGTTGCAAGTTGATTTCCAGGGAATCAGCCATAAAATTACTTTAGAAATAGACTGGCACTGGATATAGCCTTGCAGTAATTAGAAAAACTAATTTATATTCCTTTTCCTTTGACTCTAGATCTAATCAGTAAATACAGTGATATAAAATGTCAACCCTAACCAAACAAGTGCATTGAAAGCATTATAGTAGATAATGTCATTTATGAATTAAAACATGGGAAGATGCATGACATTAAAAGACTTGTTATATTAGACATTCGTGCCCATCACTTACTGAACTTTATTTAAATTTACTGATTTCAGCCTCATAAATCAGTATTATTCTGGTATGTAGCATGTCATTCCTTTCTTAAGGCAGCAAAAATGCTTTGCTCCTGAGTACCAGGGGAAGAATTACCAGATAATCTCTCCCGTGCCCTGTACAGAGACAGATTAAAGCTCGGAATTCTGTCATGGTTTAACCCCAGCCCACAACTCAGCACCTCACATACAGTCCTGGTGGGATGGGGAGAATCAGGAGGAGGTAAAACCCAGGGGTTGAGTTAAGAACAATTTAATAAATTACATGAAGTGAAATATAATAATAATACTAAAAGGAAAGAGAGAGAGAGGAGTAAAACCTAAGAAAAACAAGTGATGCACAATGCAGTTGCTCACCATCCACTGACCAATGCCCAGCCCGTTCCCCAGCAGTGACCAGCTCCTCCCAGCCATCTGCACCAGTTCATATACTGGGCACAATGTTGTGTGGTCTGGAATATCCCTGTGGCCAGCTCAGGTCAGCTGTCCTGGCTGTGCTCCCTCCTGGCTCCTGGTGTCCCTCCTCACTGGCAAAGAGTGGGAAATGGAGAGTCCTCGACAGGGTGAGCACTGCTCAGCAACCACTGAAACATCCATGTGTTATCCCCATTATCCTCATACTGAATACAAAACACAGCACCAGGAAGAAAATTAACTCTATTCCAGCTGAAACCAGGACAAAGGGGTCTGGAATTGTCAGCTGCAGGAGAGATGGTTGGCACAAGGGATCCTGCTGCCTCTCTGTAGAGCTGGGCAACACACAGCAGTGTAGACACAACTCCCCACCCTGCTCTGGTGAGAACATTTTGTGCATCCATGAAGGGCAAGGACTGTTCTTGTGCTTTCTCTCATGCTGGACTGACCCACAGTGAGATGACTTTTAGTGAATAAGCTCTTACTTTAGTCCCTGAGCTGAATGGAATCTGTGTTGGCTTGATCAATGTCACACTGACATCATTCACAACTTTACCCAGTGTCACTGACTGTTCATTGTCTGCCATCTTTTGCAAGTTTCTCAGTCTCATTTTGCTTCATTTTCCCAGATATGCATTGAAAATGGTAAAACTTTCTCCTCTCAGGTTTTGGTAATTTAAAGGATACTTCCTTTCATAGTCAGACTTTCACTGTTTGGAGCTCATGTATGCAACTGTGGTGAGAGTGATCACAGAAGGGGTGAAACAACCACTGCCACTAGAACTGAACAGCTTCATCTGCCTGCAGGGTGGGACAAGCAGAAGGAGTTTCTTCCATAGTTGCACTGACTCTTGTTTGAGTATGTTATGCTAGTCACAGTCAGTATGAGGATGCTGGGCTCAGAGGAATTTCAGATCCTTATGATGCTTAGTTGTGACTGGTTTCTATAACTCCCCAACTTCATAGCACGGGCTGAACTGGCTGCCTTGTGTTGTCCGAGTCCTGCCATGGCTCCTGGACTTTTAGTGTGCAGAGTACACAATGGAGAAAAGTACCTCTGTCCTTTTTAGCATTTGAACCTGTCTGAGGGTTTTTCTAGAATGATTCTTTTCAATGTGACATTGCCTGTGTGCATTAATTCTTGCTTCTCCTGGAAAGGGAGTTGAAGGGTATAATCAGAATTGCCTTATGATGTTGGTATCCTTTTTAGCCCACAATATTCTTATATGTAAATTAGGACTCTATAGTGTCATTGAGTGAACAACTAGATGAGTAAAAAACTGATTGGATGATCATCCAAATACAGGCTGGGCAGAGAATGGATTGAGAGCAGGGCTGGGGAGAAGGATTTGGGGATGTTTTCTGACTCATCCATGTGTGCTGGCAGCCCAGAAAGCAAATGCTGCCCTGTGCTGCATCCAGAGCAGTTTGGGCAGCAGGTGAGGGGGGGAATTTCCCCATCTTCTCTTGTGAGACCCCACCTGAAGCACTGCATTCAGCTCTGGGGCAGGAAGGACATGGACCTGCTGGAGCAGGTCCAGAGGAGACCATGGAAATTATTAGAAGGCCTGAGCCCCTCTGCTCTGGAGACTCAGAGGGTTGGGAGTGTTCAGTCTGGAGAAGAGAAAGCTCTGGAGAACGCTGAGAGTAGCCCCTGTCAGTGCCTAAAGGGGCTCCAAGGAGCTGGAGAGGAACTTTGGACAAGGGCCTGGACTGACAGGACAAGAGGGAATGGCTTCAAACAGACAGGAAGGAAGAATGGACCTACAGGGACCTTATCAAATTCAAAAAGTACAAATGCAAAGGCCTGCACTTGGGAAGGAATACGCCTTTGTAACCATAAAGGCCTGGGAGCAGCTCTGCTGGAAAAGGCCTGGAGTGTGGCAGGCAGCAAGCTGGGCACGAGCTGGCAGCAGAGAGGGCTGACAGCAGTGCTGGGCTGTATTAACCGAGGCTTGGCCATTAGACTGAGTGAGCAAGCATTTTCCTCTGATCAGCACTTGTGAGCCTGCATCCAGAATAAAAGGTCTGGTTCTGGGTGCCCCTGTGAAGAAAGACATCACTGAGAGGTGGTGCGTTCAGCAGAGAGGCACCAACATGGCCAGGGCCTGGAGCACTGACCTGTGAGGAAAGGCCTGGAGGAGAAAAGGATTTGGGGGAGCACAGAGAAGCCCCCAAATCCCCACAAGAAACCTGTCCAGAAGATGAGAGCAGGCTGCTCACAGTGGCTCATGGTGTCATGGCAGGGCACAGTGCACAGAAATGGAACAAGAACTCAGAATTGAAACACAGAGATATCTTTTCACCTGGCTGACAACTAAAGCTCAGAACACAAGGCCTTGTCTTCACCCTTGGGAATTTTCAGGACCTGAATGAATAAACTCAGAGCAAACTGATCAGATCTCATCTGACCCTCCTGAAGCTGGACTGCAAAGCTCCTTAGATCCCTTCCATCCCAAGTGACTCCTAAGGTTCCCCACATCGCACTATAAATCTGTATTGATGTAATACTTATAAAGGCAGAATCCTAATACGAATTTACTTTAGTTGTTTCCTGCCATTTTCCATGACCAGATTTTGTTTTGGTCTGCCACAGCTATATAACTTTGTCAAACCCCATGTGTTTGAGCTGATATTTGAGAAGGATTTATTAATTACTTGTACAGCTTTGGACATAGTAAAACGCCCTTTGTTCTTTGGATGGGTCTTAGCTTTAAGAATTTTGTAATTGAGGCAGTGTATGTTATTTGGGATTGTTTATAAATTTACTACACCAAAGAAAGTACTGATACTGCTTGAACAGTTGGTATTCGGATGCTATTTCACTTTAAGGGGAACAATTGGTTGAACTTATTTAATGTTGGCAAGAGACTCATGAATCCCAATAAGGCCATGAATACATTTATTATTAATTTTTTTCTCATTCATTTTTAATTTTCTGTCAGACAGAATCAAAGGCTGAATTGGTGACTTCAGTGTTTTTTACCTTGCTCTATTGGCTTCAGAAGTCCTTTAATAAGGCAATTATTTATTCTGGACATCACTGGAAAATCAAAGGTGAAGAAATCGGGGATATCTAAACCCTGTAGTGCATTAATTCAAACAGAACTCACATTGTTGGATAGAGTTCATGCCTCTGGTTCTTTAATGTTGCCTGGTTTGGTACCTGTTTCATTTTAAATTTAGCTGGAATGT
Organism: Climacteris rufus; assembly: GCA_013398175.1. Classification (NCBI taxonomy): domain Eukaryota; kingdom Metazoa; phylum Chordata; class Aves; order Passeriformes; family Climacteridae; genus Climacteris; species Climacteris rufus. Next base: position 2,333,045 of record VZRZ01003265.1, read on the forward strand.
GTAAAATGAAGAATGAAGGAAAACCACAAAAGGATTTAGCTTATAGAGGCAAGAATTACTGGAATCAGCAGGGGTTCATCTCTGGATAGAGAGTAGGCTGGTTCATTGTAGTGAGAGAAAGCAAGCAGATGATCTTTGGGAAGGGTTTAATGTGTGCCCACAAGGCTTTCATTAGAAGTTGTGGTGTAGAGTGGCTCTCTGTGCCTGTTATCTCCTGAAAACAAGGAGTCGATCTGGCTTCATGGCAATTCCCTTATCTAAGCCAGGGTACTTCACTGAAATCAGTGGAAAGGCTTGCCTGCCTTTGACTGCACCAGGTTTTCCAGTAATGTGTGAGATGTGTATCTACCTGTAGAATATAGTTCCCATTGCTGCAGGGAAAGCAAGGCATGGGGAAGGAACTGGATGTGTGTGACTGGGGAGGAGGAGTTGTCTGTGTCAAGACAGCCACAAGGCTGAGTTTGCTGTCAACAGACCACAGTTTTACCTGGACAGACTTCCAGGCCTAGAACATGTGTGAGCACTTCTTCAGCTCCATGTATTTTAGTTTTTGTACATTATTGATAGTATTCCCCCGTGAGCAGGAGGTAGTGTTTATTCCTTTTTTCAGAACAAATATAAAATACATCTGTTATTCACACTGCTTTGCTATCAAGATGTTACTGCAGTCTCTTGCTGTTTCATTTTTGCTCATTCCTCAGAATTTTGGCCTTCTATGAAGTTGATGGAATAAGAACTGAAAAGGAAACAACATGTCAAACCTGACATTTAAAGACTCAAACCTTCAACGTACTGAGCACATATTCTAAAGAAAACAGTCATGGAATTTGCTTGTCTTGTATCCTGAATTCTTTCTGCAGCCCTCCTTGACACTAAGCTGCCTTACTGCAACATGATGTAGTTTAAATGTGATTTAATATTGAACCCAGAGCAGGTAGCACTCTGCTCTGGTGCCCTATGTTGAGCAAAGCAACAAGAGGCTATTTGAAAACATTTAGCCATGTGCTCCTGAGGAAAAAAAGGTTCTGTTCCTCTCTGTCTAATCATCCTGCTGATCACAATGCTATCCAAAGAAAAAGGAATACTGTACAAGTTGCCATAAAGTTTTATGAGCCAATTATTACAGATATAATTGTCCAAGGTTATAGAGGTCTATAGATGTCTTATTTTCTGTAGGCTGGTGCCCTTTTATGCTCCTCTTTTATAGTTAATGCAATGCCTCATTTAATAATTTAAAAATAATTTATTGGAGTTAAATTGCTTTTTTAGAAGGCATAATCTTATCATTCTCATTTTTATAAGAAACTCATTTTAATTTGTTTGCTGTGCCATTCTCAGATGAATTTAGGAATTTAATGGAGTGAAAATTGAAGGCTGATGGCATCAATGAAATTATTAATTTGGTAACCGAAAGATTTATTTGGTTGATTTAGATGGAATTTTCAATACCCAATTATCTTTGGACTCTATTAAAGAGTGAAGCCTAGCCAAATAACAGTTCTCACTCAAAGTTCCCCAGGATGAATTGAAAAGGACATCTTCATTATTGCTATTGATGTTAATGTGGAAATCACTTACTGTTAATAATCCTGAAGGACAGATAAAGGTTTATTTTTACCCTCAAGAAGCCAGGTTCCAAACCCTAAAAATGTTATCTTAGTGAATGAATATTACCTGCAGATAGCAGACTTAGCCATGCAGAATATTTTAACAGTTTACTTTTATCTCTACCAAGTCCCATTAGAATAATTTAGCAGAAAGAAAATATCTTTGTCATGCAAATAAGTTTGATTTTTTTAATAAAGGTAGAAATGTAACTATATAAAGAGACTATCTGCAAACCTCAATTTGAGCATACAAAAGAAATATTTATTTTCTATTATATTCCATAAGGTTTTGCTATTAGGATTTTGAAGCACCCTTCCATAAAAACCACCCTTTTGCAGTTCATGTTTTTTAAATAATTATTTTCCTAATACCCTTGGCCAATACAAACATTTATATATTCCACATGTGCTGTTTCCTGAAGAGAAGAAAACACCAACATGACAGCACACCCCAGTGAAAGGGTCACAGTCGTTTTTTGTTGTTTGAAACTATCCTGGCTGACAGAACTGTAATCTAGAGCAGCATATTTCTCTGTAGTTCTACAGCTGATAAATGTAAATGCAGAAGAAACTGCAAATGAAGCATTAATTGCCTTAAAGTTGGTGTCAGATGTTAGAGAGATCATCACTGATTTTAGAAGTCAAAAAGGAACATATTCCCATCCATGCTAAAAATACACAGTATGGATCTAATTGTACAACAGCTAGAGATAGTCAAATACTGATACCAAAAACCAGCCTGGATTGAAGTGATCATTGCCAGTTCTCAGACATATTGCATTGTTGTAGCATCTGCAAGATTCAAGCTGGATATTAAGTGATTCCTTGGCAGTATAAGAATGAAAAAATTCTTTGCTCTCAGTTTTTTTGACAGTTTGAGGACAGAAAGAAAGTCAATTCATACAAAAGTTGAGTTTCCAAAGTGCCAGAGGTTTGTTGCTGGAGACTTCCACTTGTGATTCTCACAGCACAAGCTCTCCCAGTCAGGTACTATCAATCATATATGTCAGTCATGTTTGAAATGAGGGTTTGAAATCAGGGGATGAGAGATTTAATAAGTTAAAATAGGCTTGGAAGAGTTAAATAACTCTTGCAGAAGAACATAAATATTAAGAAGACAAGGCCAATGAATCAGGGTGTCTGCATTGGGTTGGTTCAGATCTGGGGAGAGTTCGAGTGTAGCAAACCAGCAGTGAGCAAAGCAGCACGTGGGTTACCCACAGAGCCAGCCCAGAGCCTGCCATCTCAACCAATATTTATTTCTTAGTCATCTGACAAAATCGTTACTCTAGATTCAGCTTCTCCCTCCAGAGCTTTTATTTCCCCAACCATCTTCATTCAGTGAAGATCTTTTCTTGTTGTGCTCCAGGTTTGCTTTCCCACTGTAGTGAAGGTTGAATTACAGAGCCCAGTGATAGCCACAATCCCACCAGCACCTGTAGCCTTGGATTCAAGCCTCACAGACAGACAGGAAATTATACAGATGTGACCAGTGCACAATGAGATTATGTCCACATTAACATTCATCCTCATACGTCCACAGCATTAGTAATGCCAGCAAGGATGGTTGAAATAAAGATGTGTTTTGCTTAAGTGGCCTAAGAGAGAAGGAATTATACACACACGTTTAATTAAGCTTTCAGCATTTTGCTGCTAGATCCCAGCTCAGAGAGGCACTTGGAATGAAAGCTGTATGTTTTGTTGCAGCTCTCAGCTCTTACTGAATTTAGAGGTTAGAGCTTAAGCCCTGCTGTACACCCCCCTCTTGCTTTCTGTGCTATATATAATTTGTACAGCTGGATACAGGTGAGATCCTCTGGTCAGGAGACAGTCAGAGCAGAACTAGCATGGAGACTGAAACATTTTATGCTGGCAGACAATATCTCTCAGATCAAAGAGGGCACTATTTCTAGAGTGAGAAGAAGAATAGGTGCTGTCTGCAGCATACCTGACCTTTGTATAAAAGCTTTCAGCTCCTTGGAGTTCCACTGTCAAGTATCACAGGGGAAAATATGCACAGGGCTTGATGAGTGAAATTAAAGGAAAAAGATATCTACAGCATAGTCACATGACAGTTGTGAAAGGAATTCACATAACAGTGTCCTCATAAATATCATGTGAAATTTTGATGGATTCTCCAACTCTTGTAAGATTGTTAAAGCTCTTCAGAGATGAGTAGAGGGGATACAATTCCCCTTCCTTTTTCCTTACTCTCACTCTTAGTAAATTAAATCAATTTACAGAACCTTTTACACCACAGCCAAAAAGCTGCCTCCATTCTGACATCTACAAAACATCACCTGCAATTATTTTTAGTACTTTATACTATGTACAATAAAGAAAAATGCCTAGAACTGTATCCCAAACCAAAAATCGAGCTCAATTCATTTAATTATCAACAACAGAAAGTGATTCCTGCTTCTCAAAGAGCTCTGATATAAGCATAATTAGCTCATTTAACCTCAAAGAAATAATTATCCAACATGAGAGGACAAGAAAAGGAAGTTAAAATGCCACAGCAGTATATTTTCCCCTGTTTTCTAACAAAACTGTTATCACATGGAAGGAGGGCTGGATGATACTGACTTGCAGAGGTGTTTTGCATAATGAGGTATTAAGGCAGAAACAAAAGTAGCAAAGCTGCTCAGCTTCATCTGAAGAGCAAATTCAGCCACTCTTCAGTTCTGAGAGAACTTTCCCTGTGTTTTGGGGCTGATGCACATTTGTAAATCTAACTCCCATTAACTCTCTGAGCAATGTAAAAACTGTCACACTGCAAGAGACAACAACCCATGACAGATAATTGTTGCAGAAACAATGACAAATATTTAAATTGGAATTAGTTCCCACTAGCTCAGGGACTTCAGGGCAAATAAATAACTTATTTATCTGGAAGCTGCCTCAGCCTGGCTCTAGTGGGCCACTGCAGTGTCACCTCACAGAGGCTTCTCAGGGAGTTCTTGCTTCTCCCACCTTTCCTCTTACTCTTCAGAGAACCTGGGTGCTGTGGTGCTGCTCATGTAAGACGCCAAAGGTCCTTTCTGAGATTTAGAAACTCTTACAGCTGCAGTGCAGGGAGCATTTTGACTTACAGTGGAAGTAGCTTGACACTTAAATCTCTTAAGATTTCATCAGAACAGCTAGAAATTTATTACACTTGACTTAAAACTTTGTAGTAACAGATCTGATTAACTAGGAGAAATTTTGAATCACTAGACTTTCTAGTAATTATGCATTCTTAAAATATTGTTTTATAAACACATAACAGAAAAGTATGACTAAAAGAACAAAAAATGCACAAAAATTAGGGACAAAACTTTTTCAGATGTTATCACTGCAAATACTGTGTCTTGTATCAAAGCAAGAATTTTTCTTGTGTCTGTGGAAACGAGGTCAGTGGCTGGTTACTTTTGGCTGTAATGAGGATTCCAAAAGATTTTACTGTTGATTCTTGATGAGTTGTCTCAAACACCAGGTCTGGAGGGGTTTCAAAGTGGTCTTTAGGTGTTAAGTTTGTTCCTGGGAGAGCTGGGAGCTCACAAGGCACAGACATGGGGTTTACCTGAGGAACCACTAAAAGAGCTGAAAGCTCAGCAGCAAGTTCAGACAAGCAAGATGCTTTGCAGTCATGGTGAAAACAAGTTAATAATTAAAGTGCTGACAAAACCTCAGCTGCACTATCATGAACTTGGCTGTTGTAAAAACACCAGGATTAAGTGGAGGTGTGTGGGTAATAAAATCTTCAAAGAAATAAATTGTCTATAAATGTATAATTATGGCTTTCTCGAGGATTTGAACCTGAGTGTGTATTTCTTTTTTTCTTTTTCTCAAGCATCTAAAGGACCATTGGCAGAATACTGTCAATGTTTCAGCTACAAAATCTTTCAAACAACAGCCTGAGGCTTTTTGTGTAGTACACACTAGTTTTTCTATTCAGTGAATATCATTTTTACATGATGCAAACAATGTCAAAAACCTAAGGGAACAAATATTGAAGAGAGGAAAAGCAGCCTTGAACAGAGCTGCCATGCTAAGAACTTGTGCAAGCCCACTGGTACTTGTGGGAGCTGGCTTATTCTGGAGAAGTATTTTTACTGTGCATTTCTATACAGGAGAGGTGAAAAAGGAAGAAAGTGTATGAGGTTGGTTGGTTTTTTTCAAATCCAAACCCATTAGCATTTGGCATCACCCTTGCAAAACATAATTGGTGTTGAGTGCACCTGTTGGCCTGTGCAAAACCCCACATTCACAAATGCAAATTGACTGAGCGTGGCATCCCCACAAGCAGCACAAGTGTGAAAGGAAACCTGCAAGTGTGAAATGGATGCTGAAAGCAGTTGCAGGGCTTCATGTGTGCAATTAAAGGGAGACTGATAATGTATGTCACAATAAAGGAACTTTTATTACTTTATATGTACAATCAGGCTCACAGTTGAGGCTGTTTGCCTGGTAAGGACCAGATTTTTCATGTGTTTAGAAATTTGGCACAATATGAATGCTAGTGGGTTTTAGAGAAGCACTCAAGTGTTTTTAATATCTAACACACCATCTATCTTTGGGTACCTAAACTTGGCAAATTTGACCCTCAGTCAGCTCATGTATAAAGGAACTTCTGTAGCTAACCTTACCTTTAGGCCTTTCTCTCTTTTCTTTTGTTTTTTGAACTTCTGACTGTCAGCTGTAACATTTTCATTAGCTAGGCAACAGAAGCTGTTCTAACAAAAGAATGGGCAAATGCTGCTTCTACTTGAGAAGGGCACGTATTTCACAAGTGGTCAAGAGCTGGTGGCCTTTTTGTTGCTGCTGGCTGCTCTTCAGGGTGTGCTTGTGAAATGGCAGGGTGTGAGCATCATGTTTGCTTTGATCTTCCGTAGGAAAGAAGGGGAAGGGGTAAAGGGTGAAGGCAAGAACTGGCTATGAAGTGTCTCAATAAACCGTCAGGAAAGGCAACTCTGATGAAACAGCACATTTCTCGAGGGGATGTGCTGCAAAGTGATGTTAACATTAGCATTTCAGTGGTTGTAAATTATACATTGAAACACAAGGCTCACCTGTAAGAGATTATCAAAGAACCATAAGGCAGCAGAATATCCCGTGTGGTGTTTTATGTGGTTGGCCAAAGAGAACACAGGGGCTAATGACTATTTTCATACCATTGTAACACTGTTAGAGCTGTGCACATCTTATAAAGCTCTTAGTGCTGTGTGTATCTTTTGGACAGAATAAACAGATAACACCAGTGGATGGACACACAGTGGTTGGTTTAGGAAAGGAATGTCTTTTTACTATTCTGTATAAAGATGAGACCTGATGGTGGGTACTGAGCTGTAGCCCATACTGTTACTGTATAAATTATAACAGCTTAAGAATAGGTGAATTAGTAAAATTCTGAAAACAAAATCTGGGATGATAATCAAGATTTGAAGATACCTGTATCTTCATACAGGTACCTGATAGAGATGTCTAATGAGCAAAAGTAGCAGAAAGTGAAGAGTGAGTTTAGTCCTGTCAATATAAACACAGCACAGAAAGCTGCCATGACAAATCCACAGTCATCTTGCTAGTTCAAAAAATATATGGCTGCATTCAATGAAATATCTGGGTAGGAAAGACCATTCCTAAGATGTTGCATATTTCTAAACAGCCTTATCATGAATTAAGACTAAAGCTAAGTATTTGGTAACCTTGAATCAAATATTTATTACTACTATACTGCCTCTATATGCCATTTACCAGTTGCTCAGAGGAATTACATCAATACTACCACTGCTACTAGAACTGATACTTACCGGGAGATTGTGTTTCTGGGGATGTTTTCAGCCCCATAAATCAGCATTTCAATTGCTGTAACTTACATGTTCTTTATATTGGGATATCTTCAGGAGTGAACCCTGGGAGGCAGGATGGGAATGGCAACACTAATGACAGTTATTGCCACTCTGTCTTTCCTGCTATTTCTGTTTTGTATTGTTGGAAGAGAAGGAGAATCAGTGCATCAGGTTACATTTGTCCACGGTATCCTTGCAGTTTCTGTGATTTTGGATGCTGGTGTTCATCACAGAGAGGAAGCTGAAATTGGGTGGATCCAGTATGGCAATTCCCCTGGTCCAAAAGTTCAGGAAGCTGCAAGTACCGTTTGGGGTTTTCCACATCCATTTTGCACATGGCTGAACAGATTGAGTGGCTGATGCTCGTGAACCTTCCACAGTGTTTCTCATCTAACACACGAGCAAACCCCTCCTGTAACTCGACATGGCCCTGTAAAATCCATATTGGCCATGTCCTTGAAGAGAGAAGCCACTGTTCCCTCAAAATCTGAACAATGGATTAAATAAAGACCTTAAAACATTGTTTCTTATTGCTATAATTTCAAGCATCCAAACAATAACAACATTTTGGTTCTTTCTTTTGCTATGTTTCTCTTCTTGTCTCAGAAGGTAATTTCTAGTTCAAGCAAGGCCAAAGACAAAGCAAAATAGATGTACTGAAACATATGAGTACCAGGAATGTGATTTCCTTGGCAATGATAATCCTGTCACAGCTGTCAAAATTTACTTCTTTATCCATATGACATTTTAACAGGATGGAAACGCCACATTAGAATAAGCAGCTATAAAGGACTTGGTCCAAAATGACTTTCAACAGCAGACTCTTCCAGGCAATATATTGTTTACAAATTTCACAGAAATTGCTTTACCAATACTGCATCTGATTTTGATGTTCAAAAGCTTATCCATAACTCTTCTCTCTTATTATGGCAAAGGTAAAACAGGCACTTAAAAATGTTAATTTAATTACCACAGGGATCCAGAAGAAAAGATAAATTTAAAATATTGTGCTAAAAAATAAACAGTACAGGAAATGTAACTCCTTAGGCTTCATGAGTCCTTTTGGGTTTTATTAACTTGTTGTTGTGAGAGAAATAAGAAACAAATTAAATTTGGTCCAGTTTTCCTTAGCTCAAAAGAAGAGGAATTCTGGAATATCCGCATGTATAGGTGAGATTGCCAGTGCCTGTGACAGGTCAGCCCTTTGCAAAGCAGGTTTGTAGTGCTGCACTGGTGTTGCCATGCTGCAGCAGTATTGCAGTCCTGGTCCACTGAAAGCAGGGTAAAGCCTCTCTTCTAATGGCACTGCAAATGGAGATGAGGGAGACAGGTAAAGACAGAGGGAGTCACCTCCTCAGCCTCTGAATCACTTTGTAAAATACATTTTTCCTTCCTGAAGTTTCTAGGTATGCTAATTTAATAACCTAGATTGGATAGACTTCCTTGGTAATTCCGTTCCCTGCCAGCTGTGTGAAATTAATACTTGTATTCTCTGTTCTGTGCAAAGTTGTGGATACCATTCAGGTGTAGATGTCCCCCGTGATCTGGTTTATATCTGAAGAGGATTTTAAATATATAGCAACTGAGCAGCTTTCTGACAGGTACAGGGGAAACCAATTACTGTCTCTCCACCATCACTGCCCTCTCTCCTTCTTGGCTACCCTTTGAGTGATGTGTTATTGGCTGTGTTCCCCAGCAAGGTCTTTATTCAGGATTTTTTCAGAGCCTTATTAATGTGGGGATTAAATACAACACAAAGTTGTAACATTATCATCAGAGGAACTTCTTCAGGCTGTGAATGACCGTGCTGCCCTGGAGGTAAACAAAAAGTCCTGCTCATGTACTTGTGTCACTTCCAGCATGCTTTATCCAAAAAGTTTCGCTGGGGTCAGTGCCAAGCTACCAGAACGACTTTATATTTAGATATCTTTGTCATTTCATCACATTAGACTCTGTTCACCTCAAAAAGACACCTCTCCACATACATCTCAAAACAAAACAAATTGTGAGTCTGTAGGTCAAACTGCAGTCAAAAAATAAAATAAATCTATTTAACACCACAATGGAAGGGTTATTTAAACTAGATAGATCAGATTTTCATGGTTTAATTCTTGCATCAACTATGCAACTGGTTTATCCTGTAACTGTAAATATGGCTCAGTTAAACTAAGCAGTGTCTCAGTTGAGCTCCGTCCTACTCAGTTTTAATGACATTTTTAATGGGGCAAAATAGTTTTAAAATCTTCCAGCACATGAGAATACAGCTGGCAGAATATAAGGACAGAATACACTTACATCTGTATCTATCCCAATCTTGCCACTTGTTCCTAGAGTACCCAACACTATATCCAAGGCTGAGGAGATTTGCAGTTCCTGGTTTTATCCCATGTGGTCTCTGAATCCATGGGAAAAGTGAGCCATGACAATGCTGCAATGATGGAAGTAATTGCTATTCAGGTGTCCAATTCATCTCAATAATCCTGCAGGGCTTTAATAAACATTTATGGGGATTTTCTTGTCCTTTAATACCTGATCTATATTGTATTGTAATTATTTCCAAAGAGTTTTCTCTCTGTTGTATTTTTCCATCAAAAATGCAGGAAAGGTGCTAGGCAAGATTAACCTGGCATTAATCAATATATTCCAGTGCACACTTAAAAAAAATCCCCTTCTGTCTGCTTCATCTATCTAGTTTTATTTGCCCGGGGCTAATGCAGTACTGTGCTAATTATACCAGAGAATTCTGTCTTTCTTTAGAAATGTCTGCTTGATGCTGTATTTTCCAATATTGATTTTAAAATAATGCTAGTTCAGGATGTTAACGTTCATTTGTACTTGCATATCATTTATATATAGAAGGCATGATGAAAAAAAAGTGGGAAAATTTGTTCAAAATTGAAAGATAACCAAACAAGGTAAACGATTGTTAATATTAAAAATGAACTTCCTTTAAAGTAAATATAAAGCAGTGTTTCAATGAATAAAATGAGCATGAATATGTTCTTAGAATGTGTTCAGAACTTCAGCTCATATTGCTCTGTAATAAGAAACAGGAGATGTTATAAAATTGTATCTTGGCAAAAAGTATTGTCTCTGAGAGAAGAGAGGAATTGCATCAGCAGTGGGAGGGAACCAGTGGCAGTGCAGAGTTCCAGGGAACTTCTTCCACACCTGAATACAGCAAATGTACAGAATCTGGAAGCCAACCTCAAATTGCTTAAGTGTGTGGCATCTAATAAAGTGCTCCTGACATTTCCTCCTTCCTCTGGTGGGAAAATGCATTTGTAACAGATTCAGAAGTCTTTCATTTAACATGTCAGTGTAGATTTAGTTACCCTGACCGACACTCCTGCAGTCTGAGGAGCAGTAAAATGACTTTGAAATCCAGCAGGATTTCATCCTGGGTTGGCACTGCATGAACGAGGCCCTTGCTTTTGGGGCAGATATAAGCAGAAAGTAACACAAGAATAAAACTCCCAGTCTGTGTATGGAAATCTCATTCAATTCCATGGTCTCTACGTCAGTGGGACTGATTGTGAAGCTGAAAGCTTTCTCATTGTCTGCAAGAGAATAAGTGCACCAGTTAATCATGTTTATGGTTTTGTATAAAATAATATTTTGGATTTTTTAATGATAATAATGTAACATTAGGGAAGAGAAGAAAATGCATTTATACTCTTCTTACTCTGTGTGTGTGGGTGGGTGTGTGCATTCAGGAGCTCCTGTAGAACATTGCTAGTTTATACAGGAGATGTCTAATGAGCAAAAGTAGCTTAATCCTGGCTTCCAGTATAGCCACAGACTATCTATGCCCCTCTTCTCCTGTCACATCCTGCCAGGCATTATTGCAAGAGATGGGTGCTCTGCCATTTAGAATTATTTCTATTTTCATAGTCATAATGTGATTATATCTTCTCTCTTTAGCATATACTTAAGTGATAAGGGAGATGAGGGGAGAGATGGAAGAGAGAGACACAGGAAAAAAAATCTTGCTGGGATTCTCCTGATGCCATTACAAAGAGCCTAATTGCCTCTGGGCAGAGTCAAAAGGTCCAGAGTTGCTAGACAGTGTATAAATTTTCCCTGAAGAGTTATGATTATTCTCAGCAAATACAGAGCTCAAATGGCTGTTAGATCATCCATGATGACAGCAATCACTAAGGGTAGAGATTCCTTAATGACTAGAATCCCAAATTACTGCATTTTTGACATGCTATTCTGAATATTTCTGAATGCTATTTGTAACATAATTAACTAAGTTCATAGTGAGCGTGGAAAACCAGAAGCCCTATGATGTAGTAATAAGGATTGAATATATTATAATTAGCACCAAAAAGTTATGTATGGGATTCTGTGGCCATGTGAATTGAAATTACTTGATATACCTTGGTGCTAGCACCACTTTGCTCTTGAGCCATCCTGACTTTCCTGCTTTTCCTTTGGAATACTCAGCCTGTGTATACCTGTAATACAGGAAGAGTTCATTTTACCAATAACTTTGTAAACTTTGTTAGTCCATGTCTGAATAAAATGGAGAATAAAATGGAGATATTATCAATCTTCTGCTGTGAAGTGCTTTGAGATCTACAGAGGTGTTATTGCTGCTGTTTCACCTTCCCATCTAAATAAAAGAGGATTTTGGTGGTGTTGGTCTGAGCAAGTGTCCATATTTGAACTGGTGGTGTATTTAGGGGATATGCTGGACAGAACACGTTGTATTCATTTGTTGTTCAGTCGTGTTCTGTTCCTCAGTGACTGTGACTGGGTCAAGTGGGCCTTCTGGAAGAACAAGGAGGTTTTTTTATTTGCTGTTGGCAACTGAAGGCCCAAAGCAGAGAGGGTTCCAGAGACTCCAATGGGAGGAAGGCAGGAGAATACATGGGAAGGGTCCCAACATGGATCTGAGAGCTTCTAGATCAAGCAGAGACTGAGAAAAGCAGACAGAGGCACCCAGGTCACAGAAAAGACAGAGAGAAAAACTTAGAGAGGGTAAAAGGGAGTGGGTTGGATTTCCCACGGTTCACAAGTCATAGGTTATTCTGAAAATCAGGAGGCAAGGATGCATCTGTAGAGACAGATTTAGCTAAGGAAGAGTTACTTACAAACCTTAATATCTGCTCTTTCTTCTTGCTTGTAATTTAAAAAATTCTGACCTTTTCTTTGACTGTGAAAGTTCTCTACATTCTTTGGAAGGTCACACAAGAGAGGTCCTAGACAGATCTTTTCCCAGGTGGGCCATTTTGAGTCTCAAGACAGGAGCTTTTTGCTTCTATGTACTTAATGAACCTCTTCAAATTAATAAAGAACTCCAGAATGTTTATTTGTTTTATAAAAAGCCTTGTTTTGAAACGATGATCGTTTTGTGTCTCATAGACCTGTTTGTACCAGATATGTTCTTTCACAGCACAAATCTTCTCCATTTGCTGTCACTATCAACCACCACACTGGAGCCTGGGGAAGTGCAAGTCTCTCCAGGGAGAACTGAAGCACATCCCTGTCTAAACTGCTCAGTAAAACATGGTCACTCCGCAGGGTAATGGGTTCTGTGAAGGGTCAGGCCCCTGCAAGTCACTGATGGAGCATGTGGCAGCTACCACGGACATTTACAAGTGTTGAACTAGTCTGGTGCAGTGATTCCTGTGATTTATGCCTATCTGTTGGGCTGGAAGATGAGGTCCAATTAAGGAAGCTCTAAGTCACCATTAAAATAATATAAAGAACTAGGTAGTAGTGGATGAGAGCTACACATTTTAAATAACTTGCTATTGATTTTGCAAAAATTGATGCCATCAATATGCTGGGAGCAAGTCAGCACCATTATAAATTCAGCAAATATTCCTGATGTAAACAAGCCCACAAAGGACAGAGAGAAATCAGTGTATCAGTTTGCAGTGGGAGGTGTCATTATAACCACAACCAAGTTTCAGGGAGATCACGGATGGTTTTTGGAGACACCATGATGATGGGTGTAATTGCCTTGAAAATAAGTTCTATGCTACTTAAGACTGATTACTGACAGTTTTATTATTAGTCTAAAATTGCTTGGAAAAGGGCATAAACTTTTCATATTGAAATTGATAACTCTGGATCCTTGCAGCAAGCTAACCACATTTCCAATACATGCAATTCATAATCTGAATATTCAAGTGCTTTCTGTATTTCCCTATTGATCCAAATTTCTTTGTAAGTTATGTACAGGCTGAAAACTCAGCTATTTTCTTCATATTTTTATAAATTGTTGGTAATAAGGGGACAGCAGCTTGGGAGATGTGTGTATGTAAGACATGGTAAAAGTGGAAAAGAAATTATACTTGCATGGTACAATGCCATGTCCTAGTAGAAGGGGTTATCTATAATTATATAAATAAGGATGTGAGTCTTACAGGGCAAGTTTATGTCACTGCAGTAACATTATAAATCTCCCCTAGTGGCTAATCATTTCTAATTTAGAATTCTACAGCTGCTCATCTTGCTATGGGTGGAAATATCCCTGCAGGGCGCATTGCACTGGAGAACTGGGATCTGTTTTATGGCTAAGCAAAGAAAGTTGTTTGGGTTGTGCTGTGTGATGAGCTGGATTCCAGGAAAGGAAGTACTCCCAAATGGAAGGATTCAGGATGAATTACCAGGGTGAATCTATAAGTCACTGAACTTAATCTGCCTTTGCCCAGACATGTGTAAGTATGAAAAGGCAAAAGGATTTCAAGGCAATCTCGAGGAACCATTTTACCTTGTCAAGCCACAGAAATAGGACAGACAGACAAAACAAAGAGAGTGAGTCTTCACATTTCTGATGACTGTTCCAAGATTTCATATCTGCTTTTGTTAAACTCCCTAAATTAAGCTCCTTGCTCCTCCCTGCAGATAAGAAAACTGGTACAAGGTGGAGTGGGGGAGAGACCTGATCCAGCTCCAATTGGTTCCAGCGTGTAAAAAGTGCACCTTTGCCCTGGAAAGCGATGGATGTTGCTGGGCTGTTGCCCATTTTTACTGTTAAAAATAGCTAGCTCTGTGCTAGATAGTTTTCAAGGACGAGAATTCTGTAAACATAGCTATGTTGTTGTAAAATTATCTTGTTGTTACATTCCTTTCCCATGGACACAGATCCTTTGATGGACATTTCTTTTAACCACTGTAGTTAAAGACAGAAGTGTTAATTTTCTCCAATGAACAGTGATTTCTAAAAGTGTATATAAGAATTAAAAGAAGGTGGGTTCGCCCCCTTCCGCCCTTTGCTCTGAACACGAACACTGGCTCGGTCTCCTCTATTCTGCGTCTCCTTACATCCGCGGCTGATAAGCGGCAGATAAGCCGTAATACTGGGCTGCAAAGATTCTGTGAGCATTGGCTAAAGGAATTTGTGTTTCTTCCTTCCGTCTCATTTTGAAACCAGAATCAAGTCTCAAACATATTTTGAGGAAGATGGTGGATGATTATCTTTTTAACTTACAAAGGGAATACCAAAGACTGATTTGTGACTGCTCGTGACTGTAGGAGTAATACATCTCTCCATAACATAATTTTCTCCATGAAAATGTCCTATATCACTTTAATTGCCAATCACAGTGAAATGAGAGACAGTAAATTATTTGCATAGTCTGCTGAAATGGTAAATTGCAGAAACCAAAGGCCCCTCACAGAAATACTTAAATCATAGAATCATAGATTCACAGAGAGGTTTGAGTTGGATGGGACCTTAAAGATTATGTTTCCAACCCTCTTCCACTATGCCAGGCTGCTCCAAGCCCTGTCCAACCTGGCCTTGGACACTTCCAGGGATGGGGCAGCCACAGCTTCTCTGGGCACCCTGTGCCAGGGCCTTCCCACCCTCCCAGGGAACAATTCCTTCCCAATATCCCATCTAATCCTGCCCTGGTTCAGTTTGAAGCCATTTCCCCTTGTCCTGTCACTCCAGCCTCTTGTAAAAAGTCCCTCTCCAGCTTTTCTATTTAAACCTTCACTAAGATTCTTAAGGTTAACTTAAAGTAGTTCCATGAGGCATCTGCATGTTTTCTCTGATTATGATGGAATTATTATATAGAATTATATTAGAATTATATGTCAGCATGTAAAAGATTATTTTTCTTCTAATATATATTTTTGCCACCCAAAGAGCACTGACTTAGCTATTTTTTACAGCACAAAATCTATATGCTAGTTTATGAGCAATGGATACACTAATAAGCATCACTTCTGACTCTAAAGAGCTGCAGATCTAAAATCCTTTTCTATATAACAGTTATTCACAGTAGCAGACACTAAGAAGAATAAGGTCATACTTAGCCAAGGTTTATGAGTGCAATTTGCTATCTAAATGAGAAAGCATTTCCATTTGAAGGCGAGGGGGTATTATTATGGACTCTCTTACTGTTTTTCCTACTTGTTATTATAGGCGCTCTTCAGCTAATGCTTTCAATGCATTCACTTACACATGCAGTTCAGGTCTGCAGAACATCAAAGCCATAATGACACAATCTTTTTGAAGTCTTTTATCAAGCTGCTGAGGTTGACCTATTTAATTGTGCAGCCCAAGATGATCCGGATTGACTGGAAGAACATATCCACGCTCCTGGGGGCTTGGTTTGTGCACTGCAACAGTTTACACAGGGTCAGGTCCTCAGCAGGAGCAAACGAGTATTGCTCAGGTAAATTAGAGACAGTTGTCATAGTCCCTTGGGATCTGTTAATCCTCCAGAGAAGGCAAACATATTAATTGCATATGGTTTTCCTTGCTGACATATTTTGGAATATCCATGACTTTATCAAGGGGCTACAGTACAATTCACAAGCGTTATTTTTGCCCATGTCCAGTGCTCATAGAGCTGGTACTAGAAAGTAACTTTCTGTGATGGCCTCTGGCAGAAAAGTACTATTGTTTATAATTTTACAAAATGTAAGTTTAATATGACTTTTCTCTGATGCAGTTTATTTATTTTTATGCAACAGTTTGCTGGGTGATCAAAGCATCAAGAGGATTTGTATCTGAAGGCCATGCAGCACCCCAAAGGGCTGTAGTCACAATCAAGTCTTAGGGTCTACAGTTTGTCACTTCAAATCAAACTGAACTTGGATGTCTGCCCAAGCTTTAATCTCAGTCAAGTTGTGGTTCTCTGAAATCCTTCAGGGGTATTTCACAAAGATTAAGCGTATCAGAATTCACAAAATTAGAGCAGATTTTATCAGAATTAACAAACCTAGTGCTGACTTCTCTGAATGGAACTGAAGGCATGAGAATCATCTACTTGAGCTGCTGACAGGAAGAAAATTGATCTCAGTCTATCTTTACAGTCAAGAGCAGAGTCAAATGCCTGATAAATTGGGTACATTGGCAACATACATCATGGCTCAACTGATTTTTTTTCTTTTTAATGAATATAATGTTCAAGGAAAGTGCAGGGATTTATAGCCCTTATTCATCATTTCAAATTTTAGCCAGGTTCAGCACAGAACAGAGGATACTCACAGCCATCTGATGGCTATTGAAGTGAACTGAACCACTGGTCATAGAATACCCACAGCCCCAAAAACTCATTAAAAGAATTTTGACAGACACATACAGAGTGATACAGTGGAGTCCAGAGATGACAAAAATGTTTTTTTGATTTGTCAGATGTGATTGTCTGCAGTGAATTTGTATGCATTTTTTGAAAGTTTTGCAACAGTTTAGCAAACTTAGAAAGGAACAATAAAAGCCAGATGTGAATAAGGGCTGACTAAGAGGGACAGAACAATTATTTCCACTTTTGGCTATTGTGGCTAACAAGAAAGAAAGAGCAGCTTTCCCCACAATAAATCATGAAACAACTTAGAGGGATAGTCTGACTTTATAATGACAATGTTATGACTTCAGTCTTGGAAATATATTTTTTGATGTGTAACTTTGCAAATCAAAATAATCCACTGGGCTTCTAGAGACTATTTCTGCAAATAGGGTTTAATACATATATGATTAATGTGTGTATTGAGCATATTTCTTATCTTATTCTTTCTATTCCCCATATGTCCTTCTCCAATTGCAGGTATGTATATTTATGTATGTTTAACTGAAATTAATTCACCACTGACTCCCAGTACTTTATTTCAGAGAATATTCTTCAGATATTTTTGGTTTAAGGTGAAGTTTTGTTTTAAGGTGCAGTATGTTGTCTCTATGTATTGGTCCAACCAGTGTTTGCCAAAGGGGGTTCTCTTATAAACAAAGGGAATCACAGGAAAACAGTTCCTTGACTTCCAGGAACAGAAGATGAATACAAAGGACTCAAATGAGATTTATATTGATCTGGCAGAACATGGAATGAAGCGTAGGGACAGAAAATGAAGTGAGGATGGTAGTTGTTCTGAACTTTGTAGACTATGATTAAATTCTTATTGAGCACTGGAGCAGTTTGCCCACAGAGGTTGTGGAATCTCCATCCTTGGAGTTACTCAAAGTGTGACTGGATGCAGCCCTGAACCACTTGGTTTAGTTGCTGTGCTCTGAGCAGGCAGGGCTGGGCTATGAAGTTCCTAGAGGTCCCTTCCTGCCCCTGCTCCTTTATGATTTTATGGAATGCAGTGTCTGTGCTTGAACTAACATTTCCAGGGATCCAACACTAACACTTTAGGTGAGTCATCAGTTGCCATTGCTGTGACTCAGCCTTAGAAGGTCCCATGTTCCACTTAACTCTGATCAGTGTGTAGCCGTAGTTTATACAAAAACCTTTCCTAGAGCTCAGGTTTTTCACTGTAGGGATCAATTTTAATAATTGATGTACTCAGAGGCGCATGCCAGCACCTCTCTGTTTTGTATCCTAGAGCTGAAAACATTGGATCCTGGCAGGGACTTCCCTGTGGACAAGCTGGAACTCTTGCAGCAGCAGGTAAATTTCACTCAGTTGTAGCTATTTGTGGGTTTATCCAGATAACAGGTGTTCAGAGGTACGTGCAGTCTGACCTCCTGTCCCACATCCCACCTCTCAGGAATGTTTCTCAGCGTGGCAATGGCACGAGCCCAGACGCAGCACCCACCAGCTGTGCCACTCTCCAGGAACGCTCACAGTCCTCTCCAGGCTGCACAAGTGTGCCAAGGCCTCCAGCCCTGTCTGACCTCCCAGTCTGTGCTCTGAGGTCACACTATCTCCTCGGACTGACAGCTGTCTGTCTCAGTGAGGTGATTTATCATGACAGCCATGCTTTTTAGTCAAGAGAACAATTGACAGAAGGAGTTACTCTCCAGAGAGCCGACAGTTTGCTTTTTGCTGCTGCTCTCCCGGGGCTGCATCTCTCCTGGGGCATTCCCAGCTTGCAGGCAGAGTGGAGTTTATTACAGTAAGGAAAATGTTTACATTGCAATACTTTATTTTAATCTCATGTTCTTCCCAGTGATCTTTCTATAATGATCTGAACAGTGCAGAGTGTGTTGCTGCTGCTTGGAACAGAGGGAAGATCAAAGGTCTGTGCATCTGCAGTTTTTGTCTAGTTAGTGAGGTGGATGGGTAGCAAGGAAGGACAGCAACTGCCAAGAAGGAAGAAAAGCACTGTACCTAAAACAAAATCAGTAACAAATTCACAAAAGCCTTAATTTACCGTTTCAGGCCTTTGTTGTTTAAAGGAAAACCAAAAATGACAGAAGTCAAGACTCCTCTGAGATCTTTAGGAAACCAGTGGGAAAAAATGCAGCATGATTTTAGGGCCCAAAGATGTCCCTGCACAATTTAAAAGCAGATGCACCTGGTGATCTAGTAAGAGGCTGTTTCCTGCCTTTTGTCATTTCATTCAGACTCTCAAGTGTCTCATGCTCTCAGTGTCTCAATCCTCTCTCCATTTATATGCAAGCAATTTAACTTAAGGTGCACCGTGAATGATTCCGAAGGCCAGGGGCTAATATAGCCCTTAATTCTGCCCTTTTTGGTGTAGTACACAGCCAGATGCTTTGTTTATTTCCACTGTGAAAATGGTGAAGCTGCAGCATTCTGACCTCGTGCATTGTCTCTCCCAGGGATCTTATTTTGACTGCTGCATGATGTTTCAGACAATCTGAGATTTCTGTTTGAAGCAGATAGAGTTTTGAGGTTTTTGTTAAGAAAGCACACTTTTCATCAGGACCCAAAGGACAGAGGGAGTTTTTTTAACTTATTCCTTCTTTCAGACCCAGTGACTGAACAGAAATGAATTTCTTGTGAGACTGTTGATTCCTAAATATTAAGTACTTGTGTCAAGAAATCTTTTGCAGTTTTCTGCTTTGACAGCTGGCTTCTGAGGACTCCTACTTGTGCTGTGGAAAAAGCTTCATATTCATATTGCACTGGGTGGCTGTGGCTTGTGATATCTCCTGTCCAGCTGGATCCATCACACAGGATTGTATCACTGCTCAAGACCTGTCAGCTCAGAGGAACATCAGACATTCTGTCCATTCCTGTTTCAGGAGCAGATCTCCGTGATGGTTTTGTACTTTATTGCTTTGGAGAGCCAAAATACAGTTATTCTTTGGTTGCTTGGTAAATCATTTTATCCAAGGTACCATTACTAACAGCTGAAGTCAATCTGAACAGAGTGCATTCCCTGTTGAATGTCTGTTGAAGACAGAAGGTTAAAGCAAGGTGCAGAGGACATTTTCATTTTGTAAGTGAGAGAATTAAGCAGGTTATCTGCAGTCCCTCTCCCTTTCTTCCTCCATATCTTTACACTTTAAGTGCATGAGCCAAGCTTGATTCACAGACAGGCAGTGTAGGTCAGAGATGGCTTTTAGCTTTCTGCATAGTGTATTCTATTTTTGTGAAGATTTTTGTGAAGAGTTTTTGCTTATTTCCTTCCAACCATAGGAGACTGAGCTGACTAGGCAGTTCAGAAAATTATTTTGAAACAGTAAAGTTTTGTGGTCTGTTCCCTGATGGTTGCAAGTATCCCATGTGACAAACATTCAGGGTATTTCATTTTGCTGATAAGTTTGTATTTTTGTTCTGATTTTTATAAGCTAGCACAGTAGCCACTCATCAGTGATGTTCTTTGTAGCATCCAAATAAAGCACAGACATGTTTTAGTCCCATTTGTAAGGATAGGAACTGAAAGGTTTAATCAAGATGCAGAAGGTCACGAGGGAAATCAGTACTAAAACCTGAAAGGTAACCTACACTTCAGTCTAAAGACTCCAAGCACAGGATGTCTTCACTTCAGTCTTTCTCCTCTGTAATTATGAGGTTGGGAAATCCCAGAAGGAAGCCAAATTCTTCTTGAAGTATTTTAAAAAGTGAACCGCAGTCTGAATAAGACTAGTTAAGCATATATGATAATTTGGGGATTTTGTTTAGCCATCATCCCTTTGCATATCACTTTGTATATCCGCAAATCTCTGCAACAAATTACTGAGTCAAATGTCCTAAAATATTTGTATGAAATTCCAGACTCTGTTGAGGTCAGTAAAATTATTCACCCTGGCCCTAGGAGAGAGAAGTCAATGTATATATAAAACAAATCATAAAGGTTTTCATCCTCTTCACCTATGTGAGTCTGACTGTAATGTGCTTCATGAGGGAGAGAATATGGCTGGTGGCTCCAGACAGTGAGGAGACATTTATTTCAAGTCACAAGAGCCAAGAAACTGTAAGTCCAAAACCCAGTGGGATATTCTTTCATCCTAACTACTTGTGCAGTGTCTGTCTTCAGCTACCAGTGACCTTGGGTCTCCCAGTGGGGCTTTTCTAGCTGGCAGCAGCAAGCCACAGTTTCTATTAAAAAAATGTAACAAAAAGCCCCAAAAAACCAAACAATAAAAAACAAAGGGCATGAGAAAAAAATCTATTTCCTTCTTTAAAACTCAGGGTCCTTAAAATTTCTGAAAAACATTTCACATTTGATGAGTTTTGCTAAAGAATGGGACTGTTTTGCAGATTAAGGGACACAAGATGATAAACTAGTGATATATTTCAACAGAAATGAATTTTAGGGTGAGAAAAGACAAAAAGAAGTGTTGATGACATTAACACTTCAACTGAACACCATGCTCCACGAGTCATGCAATTGCTCTGCCACATTTCAGCCTTGGCAATTTAGAAGACTAAAGTTTTGCTTTAACCAAGATTTTAAATCTAAGGAGAAACTATAGAAAAGACGTTCAAAGATTTAAATTCGCTGTGAGTACTGTTGGCTGCATGCTGGATTTTGAGGATTTTCTGGTTTATATAAAGCTAGCAAAAATTCTATCAAAAACTTTTCTCTTCAAGGAAAAAAAAAAAGGCAGATTGTTTCCTAGCAGAGCATAAAAGAGGGATTGCTGTGTTTTCTATTAGAGCCACCAAAACAGGTTGCACAGAGGACAGTAAATTTTCCTCATGCTGTGCAGACATTTTGAACCAGATGACAAGTCCAACAGCCTGGATTCTCTGGAAGGTGAGATTTCAGTGGCTCCAAATGAAAATGAAAAAGCAAGATTGAGGGACACCAACATGAAAGCCATTTGGATGAGTGACAAACACAAATCAATCAAGTTTATTATGCCCTGTTTCTCCTGTAGAATCCTGGGGCCAGGAAGGCAGGGTGCATGACAGGTATATCCAAAAGTGTCAACAAATCTACTGCCTTCAGATCTTCTGTGTGTTCCCACCCAACACAAACACTGCCAACAAACGAATAGCATGTCTGCATCATTGGTGGCATATTCTGGGAAAGCAAAGGCATTGCCCTGGCACACCCCGCTTCATTTTGATCTGATTGTGCCATATGGTGGCATTTTAATTCTGTGTTTAAATGTTTCATTTGTTGTCTCTGCCCCCATCATCCAGACCCCTTTGTGAAATTTATGGTTGGTGAAGAGGAGATTGGATTTAGGAAAGAAGGTGGGGGTGATCAGCAGTGGCCTCAGTTGTGCAGTGCATCAGGGGCCTTGGCAGGTTTATGGGGTGAGTAACAGGAACAGGGAGGCTCACGTGGAGAGATGGAAGGAAAGCAGCAAGTGTTAGAATTTGTCCTAGAGAAACAGGTGGAGACAGGCAGAGTAGGGAAAGGTGGAAGGCTGGGTTCCTGGAACATCTATAAAGTCACTGAAGAAGGGGCAGTGGGAGGACACATCTGTGCCAAGCCCCTGCAGTGCAGGGGCTGGGAGGGCTGAGAACAGTCAGAGGGAAAACAGGAGAGATACTGCAGCCTGAAGGCCAGCCCAGCCATGGATACTGCTGTATGGAATTTAGCAAAACTCTCCTTTAAAGAAGAAGGGCAGGGGAAAAGCATTATACTGGCTCACCAAAGCTGGGTATCTACTTGAAGAGCCATCCATGAATTTATTTGTAGTGAGAGAATTTATGGCAAGGACTGGGGGTATTGTGCTGGCACCTCATACAGAAGCAGCAACCAGTCCTTATCATGTGTCCCTGTCATTCTGAGCAAGACCACCAGAAACAAGAGCAGAAAAGGAGTCAGAGAACAGGGACTCATTCAGGGGGCACTTTCCTCACCTCTCTTCACAGATCTCTGCTCAGTGACTAAATTACACTGAGGGGCTATTCTTTAAATGTATTCTTTTTCAGCCTTCAACTCCTTTTTCATGACACAGCCACATAAAAACAGAGAAATTAAAAGCTACTTCTTTGGTAAGAGATGCACAAATAATTTTTTTGTTGTTTATATGTTTTACAAATAATACAACTTCTCTCCCCATTGAACAGCAGCATCTGGAGTCTGCATTTTATTCAAACCAGCATGAGTCAACCTTAAAATGAGCAACAACAAAAGTTCCCAGGATATCTGTACAATTCAAGGCAGTCGGAACCTCAAAGAGAACATTAGGTTTCATAATTTGTACAAAATCTTGTATACGTGACTGCAAATATTCTACAAATCTTGGCTATGTGTTGGAAGAGTCTCTAGACTATAATTTAGACTTTTCCTTAGACAGGCAGTGCACACCCAGTGTTATGTTCTGGGTCTGAATCAGGTGGTTCCTACTGGGTTTGTTGAAGCAGGGAGTGGTTCTTCAGAGGAGCACATACTTTTTTACTGTGAGATTTTTCTGTTGCTTCAAAAATGTGTCCTTTGCACACCTCCTTAGTCTTTCATTTCAGCCATTGGTACAGAGGAACCAATAACTCTGCTGGGTTTCAGACAGTGTGGTGAATTTAATTTTCCAACACTGAACCGTTGTTGCAGAGTTGCAAGGCATTGTAACATTCCATAAAATCAAGCTGTTTATTATCTAACAGAAATGAAAGAGCTTTGCTTTTCTTTATTCTCCTTTTCTCCCCACTTTGTACTAAGTGATAATATAAATCACATTTTGTACTTATTTCAGGAATGCATGTTTGTTCTCCTGTGATGCTAAATAAATCTCTAAATATCAACTGTCCCTAAAATATTTGGGGGGTTTGCTTCTGCTTAGAATATAGACTTAGTCAGTCCCACGGTGGGCAAATAATCTTTTTGTTATGTGATGAATCTGCAGGTCCTCCACAACAAAAGATCTCCTAAAGCAGCAGGGACAATCCTTTAAGTTGAGAAACAGTCTATCAATAAAGGTCAGTGTGACAATGTGATTTATTAAAATACTGTGCTGCTCCTAGCAGTTAGTATTTTATATTATATGATACACGGCAGGTGTTTTTATTCGTATTTGGGTTCCCCACTGAAACCTTGTTCAACCTGTTTTATTATTTATTGTTGCCTTTTAGAGGTGAAAGAAACCAATTTATTCAGCTTTCATAACCATTCCTAACAGGTACAAAGAGGTTAAGGACTAACAGGAAAAATCAATTGGTTAATAAAATAGTTAATTGACTAAATGCTTCTTCCAGGAGGCCCTGAATGCAGACTGTGCAGAACCAAAGGATGTTGTTTTAATTATAATGGCATCTCACTGCATAAAAGTCTCCACTGCAGATAAGGTTTTCAGACCTGAGTGAGCTTGTTCTTATTTGTATGGTTTACACCTGGAGCACATCTAGGTACCATAATTAATTTTTTTCACAGTTTTTAGTATCTCCTTTTCCCTTCTATGGTCATGACAGATGGCAAATTTACAATGAAAGTGTCTCAAAACTGAAAGATCAATCAAAATGTTCACTATAGATCTGGAAATAGTTTTGAGATAGTGTATAAAATATTGACAAACAAGTAGTTCCCAATTTGCCTCATTCTGTTGGACTGTCTGGCAGGGTTTTTTTTTTAAATTGGTTTTATGGTGTTGTTACTTGTGAAATCCAGGAATTTTAAAAGGCACAGGAAGGTAGGGAGTGACTCACACTCTATAACCACTTCTGAATTCCTAGCAGAAGAACATCCAAAACTGGTTTGGGCACAGTAATGCCAAGCAGTGAATGGCTTTCAGAAAAATACCCAATGTCTTCATCTTGCTTCGATGTCACCACTGAGTGGGAGTACCTCAGCATCTGAGCTCCATGTTGCACAGTCTGCATTGAGGGTCATATTATCCTGCTATATTTAATGTAGTTTTTAGCATATTTTAAACAGTGATGTCTAAGGGACACCATTAAAAGCTCAAAAGCTGCTTTACAGTAGATATAGTCATTTTTTACATGTATACTATGCTATAACACTCCAGCATTGTAAATGTTAAATAAATAAAGAAAATAAAATAGTTAAATAATTTTTTTAAAGATGTTTGTGAGTTTCCTGCACCAAGAGGCCAAGACAAATCAAGGTAAAATAGGATCTGAGTGAGATCCTTTCCTTGGCTTGCCCTCCCCATCCCTCATCTTTGGAATCAGGAATCTGCCAGGGCACAAAACATTTCAGCAGTGGGTGATGAGGTTGCCTGACTGAACACTGAGAGAAAAGAACATGATGAGTCACACAAGGCTAGAGAAGGTTTGGGCTTAGTGGATAACCATAGTAACTGAGGTGATACTCAATGTTACAGAGGTAATAGAACAAGAGGGTTACTAATTTATTAACAGTCTGCTTTGGGGACAGAAGAGAGAAGTTTGAAACATGTTTGTATCAGGTTATGCACAAACTATTTACATTTTTCATCCTTCTACACTAACCCAGGTCTCCCCCTATGATGGTGTAGCCCAGTCTGTCATGCAATTTCTCCTGTATCCTTTCAAATTTCCTGGAGTAAGGATTGCTGTCCTTGTCTGAAAAGCAAATAAACCTGCTGGTGGGGTATTTGGGATACTCCAGCAGTGTAACACCTGGTTCTGGCAGCACCTCTGTTATTCTCACATACCATGGCAAAGCCAGGGAAGGAGTAGTTGAGCCATCTCTTGGTCTCTTCCTTGTGACCAGCACATGTCTGGGATTCAGAAGGGAAGTTGATATCCACACCTGCTGAGCATCATCAGCCTCAGAGACACCAGTGGGAATGCCAGACTCAGCGCTGGTAATGCTGGCAACAGATGCCTCTGGGGCAATTTGGCACTTAATTTCAAGTATTGACATTATCATGCCTTTATCAATAATATACCTCCTGAGGGCAAATATCCTTTATTCCAATCCAAAAAATGGGATCCTGCTTTACGTGTGCCAGAGTTACCCCGCCCAGTCACACACAATGGCATTTCACAGCTCCCACGTCCCCACTGCACTTCCCAAGGTGAGTTCACGGAGTCTTTTAAGCACCTCCAGATTTAATTGAAATGTATTAAAGGCAAATCTCGTGGTTTCAAGAGCCTGAGTTGTGCTGAGTGTTCCCTTTGCCTGGAATGAACAGCGGAGCACGTTGATAAAGGACACGCCGTGAACGGCCGGGCGCTCGCGCGACCTTCGCTGCTGCCTCGCGGTGACATTCAGACAGCAGAGACGTTCAAACACTTGAGGTGAAAAGAAAGGGGACTTTGATTAACAGCAAAGTAATGCATTGAAATTCCAAATTATGTAGGAGTCCGTTCAGGCTACAGTTTGTCTTGTTTGTTTTTAATTTTAGATTCAAAGTCAATGCAAGATTTTAACTCTCTGGTTACAGCTCTTCATGCATACAAGTCTCTAATGTAATTGTGATATAATCCTCAGTTTTATTAGGAGCCAAGTCTAAAGGCATCAAAGTGTTATTCAGAATATTAACTTCACTGGCTTTTGAGCAAGTATCATGGCCTAGGAGCTGCTTTTCTGAGGAAAAAGTGCATATCTGCTTCTGCTGTTAGGAGCACCTTCAGGATTGAAAGGTGAAGCAAACACTGAACCATCACCAAGGCTCCTGAGTCAGAACATTTGATCTGCACAGCCAAAAAAAGGGGGCTTATGCTAAAGCATCAGGCTCTGAAGTGCAGTGGATGAAAGCTGGGCTTTTCCTTCTGCTGTTGGAGTGGGGAGCTGCAGGTGAGGCAGAAAGGGCAGCTGGGGTAGTAAGTCCTGAAGGCATCACAGCAGGGTGTGTCAGAGCTGAGCGTCCACCATCAGCTCTGCAGGGCCCCAGTGTCACACCCACTGCTTCCTTGGGTTGTGGTCCTGCAACAATGACAAGAAATCAATGCTAATTTTCATTTTATTGCTCTAAAAAGCACAGCGACAAACGGCCGGTGAAAGATTTTCTGAAAAGGGCTGTTCACATCCTTCGTTATGAAAATTGAAATCATGACAGACTCTGTTGGACATGGTGCTTTTTTGCACTTCAGCTACCCTGGCCCAAAAGTTGCAAACAGTGCTGGCTTGAGATGTTAAATAACAAAACCTTTCTCTTTTTCCAGTGGCTTCCTTGTCCACAAAATCCATGCACTGACATTCTAGGACATGGTACTGAGAGAGCTGCTGCCCTCACATTCCATTTTGATCCCAAACAAACAGCTTGAGATTTCATGTTGGATAATTGGGCTTTACCTGCATTTTAAACAAAAATCCTTCTCCTTTTATAAACTGCTTGAGTTGGGAGACATGCAGAGCTTTTACTGAAAGAAATGCATTAATCCTTTTAAGTTTGATAAAAGGTTCTTTTATACCATACTGTATAGTTTCCTGCTGTGGGACCACATTTGTGTAGAATCTCCATTTGTGGGCAAAGAAAGACACAAACTCCTTCTAATGGTTTGAAGGAAAGGCTGATAAGGGAAAGTGCTGCACACCTGGACTTAAAATGGAATGAAATTCAGGGAAGTTTCTTGCATTAATTGGAGTTAATGGATGTGGTCTGTGCATTTTCTTTTTATTCCACAGGTGTGCTCCCAGGAACAGTGGGTGATCACTCTTTCTTTGAGGCTGGTGGTGTAGCAGGCCCAATATTGATCCCTCTCCAGGACTGTGAAAGGCCCTGCCATGCCCTGTTTGCCCTGTTCTGCTGCTGAGTCTGCTGCAGAGCCAAGTCCTGTGTCTGTGGAAGGCATTGCAATAATCTGCCAAGAAGTAAAGAAAAATGCCCGGTCTCTTTTTTTTCAAAGCCAAACTGCCCCAGATTTATTTTGGCATTTCTGTTATTTTCTTATTATGACCAGGCCAGTACTGGCCATTGCTGGGCAACATGACATTCAATATTCCTGCCTCACTGTGTCTGACACGTCAATAGTGACTAGTGTCAAGCCTTGTACACTATTGCCCTTCATTGATCAGCTATTATTATTATTTTATTTCTCTGACACTTTTTGTTTAGAACATTCCACTTTTACCAACCAGTGGAGTACAATACTTTCACTTTAGACAAGATGTGTACAGCAGCTACATTAAAACATGGTACAGATCTTCTAGGCACAGTTCTCCCTGGAAACCTCTTCACTGTGTGTTGAGCTTGTATCTGCACCCAAATTCAGTCTGGTTAAGCCTGGTTCCAAAACACAATGGAAGCAAAACTTCTATAGATGGGTTACATTTTATGTTATGAATTGATCTAATAGAAACAACAACCTCATTGTTATAGCACAAGCAGGAAAGGAGATCCCTGTGCTGCGGTGTTGTAGAACATTAGGGAGCACATAAAAATGCCAAGGAAAAGGTCAAACAGTGAAGTGCTGGCAAACAGCACTGGCCACAAGGTTCACTCCATCCAACCAGCTGAACCTGAGGTGGTGGCTGCCCTCCCTTGGAAAGAGCTGCTGCAGCCTCCCCCCAGCCTCCTGTTGGGAAATGGGAGTCTTGGAGGAAAGGTCCCTGTTCATTCCATCTCTTTTCATGATGGGCTGTCATAAGTTTTGTGCAGCCTCATAAACCAAGCACTACTCAATTTTGTTAACTTTTCTGCTGCTTACAGCTAATACAAGGCATCAAAAATCTCTTCTCAACTGCATCCGTAGGCAGGTGATCTTCCCTGAAGGTTTCTCAAACACATCTTGGCCTCCAGGTGTGTTTCTGTGCCATCAGCACTGCCAAAGCTCAGCCTCACACACACAGAATGTGCAGCCTCAACACAGAGGATTGCCCCCTGAAATTCAACTTGGCCAAAACAACACCTGGTCTGACAAATCCTGTGGGCCAAAGCTTAGAGTTGAAGAGAAAGTCTGTGGTTTTCTTCATAAAGGTATTCAATTTATTGTATTCTAGATAAGTATGGTATTATGTACACACTCTCTCTCCTCATTAAATGTCTCCATAGCATTCTTTATGAAAAAAAGAGGAGCTGTGACTTCATTAGAAAACAAACAGACAAATAACAAGATGCCCTTATATATGCATTGGGGCATGGCTGACAAAATAATCAAATAAAAAAAATCCAAGGACCAAAAATAATTTTTTTATGCCCACTTGAGGAATAGTTGGTTTCCCAGAATATCCCAGGAAGCTCAGTTACCACAAGGGGTTTGGGTTCTGTTCCTGCTGCTGAAGTCTACGATAAGGTTATCAGACAACAAAGAATATTTTTTTTTTAATGTAGATGTTAATAAGTTCATGTGAGCTACTTCCTGTTTGGAAAGTATTATGTTAAAAAAAAAAGTTTAAGTGTTTCAAGAAGGCAGGAGAAGCATTAATGACTGGCAGCATCAAAGCCTGTGGTGAAAGTGTCCAAGAATTTATAGTTTTAATAAACCCTCCAGGTGGATCTTGCCAAATCTGCATTTTGGGCATGTGCAGATATGCTTAAAATGATCTGTGAGTATAGAAAAAGTGTCATCCCATTCATAAGGTGAATTGCATGGAAATATTTCTGAGATGCCTCGTCATACATGAAAGCCAAATGAAGCAGGAATATTCATAGGCACTATTTTATAAACACCTCCAACCCATCAGAACTCCGTGGGATCCACCCAGCACAGGTGTGGCCTCCTGCCTTTAAGGGAAATGTCCTTTCTCCATAGATGTTGATTTGTTGTTTGCAGTGTTAAATTCAACCCTCCTTAACAGCACAAATACATTCAGTCCTGGAAGGTGATGCTAACAGACTGATGGCCTTATCATTTTGATTGCAATGTTCTGGCTGGAGCTGGTTTGAACCTTTTTCCTTTAAACCTCTCCAGCTGAAAATGTGACTTTGGCAAAATAAAATTAAAAAATACATATGAAAAAGTCCATTTTGTCAAAATGTGATCCATGAGGGAAACTGAATGAATTTCAAAAGCAATAAGCTGGCTTGGTATTTAAAGGGGTTTTTAATTATTAAAACCTTGAGGGATATACATTTTTGCACCATTCATTGAACTGTGGGTGCAATTTATTTAATAGGCACACATTTTACCAGGCAACTTATGCCACCAGAAAAGGATTTCAAGCCTCAGCCAAGTGGAAAATCTATCCCAAGGTACCTTTGTTGCCTGGTAAAAGTAGGAGATTTAAGCAGTCAAGATACAAGCTGACTGTGAAAGCACCTACCACTAATGTAAAACTATGCAGTTCTTAAATGATGCTGACAACCCTCACAAACCTTTAAATAGCCATTTCCAAGCTGGCAGATCTAAATTGCAGGAAAACAAAGTAATCACTCAAGGAATTCTTTGCAAATTAAACCAGTTCCTTCTTGTTGCTTTGTGTTTTGGAGCTTCACAAACAATAATATAACATCAGAAGCCATTTGCCTATTTCCTTTTGTATCGAGTACTTTTTCTACAAAAGTAAATACTCTGTCAATAATGAAAAGGGATTGTTGGTGGATAATGCAGAGCACAAACAAGAACTGTACACTTTAGAGCTGATTCAAGAAATAAAGAATATATTTGTGTGTATCTTATTTTTATGTAAAATAAGATGAGAAGTTACTACTTCTAGCACTCCTGGCCCACTGTAACTGCCTAAATGACAACATTTTTGGGTTTGTATTTGTGTAAAAGCCTAGTTCAAGGTCAGTACACCATCTGAAATATTAAGTGTGCTTACAAAGGAACCAGAGTTTGTGCTACCTCTTCACAAAGGATACACAGAGGTCCTCATCAAAATGAAAAGAGGAGAGTGCCCTGACTGAAAATACTCTTGCATGTGCTTATGCAACCTGGAGCTTCTGGCAATTATAAAAATAAACCAAATCTCTGATACTTGCCTGCAAGAAAATAAATCCTTACAAACACTGGAATTCATGGTGGGAACGTGAAGTTTGAACCCAGCATGAACTGAGATCACAGAGGGCAAAATGCAAATCTAACACCCCAAGAGCTCTTCAGATGCTCGTCTGGCAAAGAGGCTGGGCCCTGGTGGGAGATCCCTGGCTGTGCTGGAAGGAGAGCCCATCCCCATGTGAGGAATGAGTGTTCTTGGAGCTCAGCAGTGACATTTCCTTGGCAAAGCCATGGTTATATCCCTGCTCTTTGTGCTGCTACAGCCGCACCACCACAGAGCTGCTGGTGGCTTCCTCCAGCCCAGGATTTCACTCCTGGTATAAAGAAGTGAAAGTATTGGTCAAATGCTACACAAATGTTTGAGTATTTGAATTTTTTTTATATATTGATGTGAAGAACAGGCATTGTTCAGCTCACCTATGTACTTTGCTACTGAGGAAAAAGAGCAATTTTCAGGAACAGAAAATCCAGAGCTGTGAGGTGCTGTTGGAGCCCTCCTGTGTAGATATAATTCACTGCAAAGCTGCCAATGTGCTCTTGGTGTTGCATGGCAGGACTGATTGAACCTGGAGCAATGTTACTTTTCTGAGGTTCAAGACAATTCTTTTAGGTGCTACCAGAGCCAACATCCACTTGTGCTGTAGAAGCAAAGACCCTACAGAAATTAATCAAATCTGTGGTGCTCAAATAGCCCTTGTGGCCTTTGAGCCCTGCTGCCTGAAGCCAAATGGCAAATGGCCAGGTGGTAGCGGCAACAAAAGGGTTCTCTCTGGGTTTCAGTCCTGCCTTGAAGACCTATTTCCACTTCTTCCTTTCCAGAGCTGCTCCCTGGTGCTAAGGTAATAGCATACCAGATTAGCAGAAGTCTTCAACATTTACTTAATTTTAATTTAATTCTAATTTAATTTTAATTTTAGGGTTTTTTTAATTTTAATTTTTGAAACCCTGTCAGAGCTCCAGGAGCATTTGGACAATGTTCCCAGGCACAGGGTGGGATTTTTGGTGTGTCTGTGCAGTGTCTGGAGTTGGACTGGATGATCCTTGTGGGTCACTTCCAACTCAGGATATTCTATGAAAATAACACTACTTGCTGTGAATAACTGGTTACACCATTGGTTATGCATATTAATACCATCACCATTAAAATTGCAAAATTAAAAACTAAGTGTATCCTCAGAAATATTTTCTAGGGTTCCATTAAACAGTCCACACTCATTCTTGCTTATATGCTTAATTTTCTCTATTCATTACAATACTACCAAAATCTGAACCTTCTTACAATTGATAATTTTCAAATAATCCAAAGTCAGATATGAAGAGAATATCCAAGATCTTCATTGAACAAAAGATTGTTCTAGGCATTGTAGCATATGGAAAAATAAATGCAGTTGGTCCATATATATTTTGGTTAGGTTCAGTTGTATGAAGAAAAAACTGTCAGTGTGAAGTGTTAAACTGGGATCAGTTGTGCTAGAAAAATGTCTGGGAGAGTTAAAATTACTGGAAAAATAAGCAAGAAGTGAAAAGAAAGTATTACATCAGACAATGCACACTGATAATATTTAAGGGTCTCCAAAACAGTACCCTTCAGGAGCCAACTCTTGCAATGGTTAAAAGCAAATGATCTGGGCTGTAACATTTATGTGAAATAATTACTGAATAAAGTAAAAAGTACATTAGTTGTCTAGGTGTTGTACTTCGTGGAGCCCCACAAACAGTGAGCACCCAGTTGTTTCCTGCAAAGAAAGAGATGTGTGCATGGATCCTGGCTAGCTCTGTAATTCCCTGACACCTGACTTCCCTTGAGCTTTAAAGCACCAGATAAAGAGCCAACATATGGCATAATTTGGTAACTTTCACTGAGCTAATGTTTCAGAACCTCGGGTTTTCCCTTTGTGTTCTGAGAAAAGGTCCAAGAGTCCTGGCTCTGAGTTATTCCCAAACCCAGTGGGTGCTGGGCACCTACCCAGTGAGTGCACCAGCTGGAACAGGAATGTGTCCGTGACTCCTGCTTTCCCTTTCTGCTTTGCATTCCTGGCTGCACTCACAGGAGTTTGTCAGAAAGCTCACCTTGCCAGGAAGATGAAAAACAGACAGCAGGAAGTAGGAGAGGCATTTTATGGCATGGCCTTCAGCCCTTTATTTTGAAAGGATTCTTCCTGCAATTTGTGTCAGCTTGAGTTAGAAGTATGTGTTAGTTCTGCCCTTGAGATGTGGTGCAAGTACTGATGATAGCAAATATTAATCTCTGGCAAACATTTCACTGAAATGAGGGACTGACAATTTATTAAAGCTAATTTCCAAAGTCACATCCAAATCTCTTCCTATTCATTCGGCAAAATCTGCAGTAGTTTGAGATAAGTACCGGTACACAAACCCTTTCAGCATTATTGCTCTGTTCACTGGGGGGACACCATAATGAAACAAATGGATTTTTAAAGATGTGCATTACAAAGAATACAGTGCTATTGGTGGGGTAGCCTGAAATGAAGGACGGGTTATTAAATTAATAATACCAACTAATTGCATCAGCTGCTGCCTCTTGAATACCTTCCTAATGTGATACAAGATTTAGCAATGGGGCTCAGGGTAATGTTGCCTGTTCATCTCACTTTTAGTGTGTCTGTACAGCAGATGCTGCTGGAGGTACTGAGTTTCTCTAAGAGCTGCCATCCCTGTAGCTGACCTAAGGAGCTGCACAGAGCTCAGGACAGGAAACCTCTCCAGTTTGAACCTAAATCCTCACTCAGGTCTCCCAGTGCAAACCAAATTCCCTGCTGCCACTGCTAAACTGTGATTGACCCCCAGACCCTGCAGCTTAAAGCCATCCTCTCAGGTATGTATATATTATGATACAGTACATTTCCCTCTGCATTATGATGCAGGAATGACTGTCAGACATTAGGGAAACTACATGCTTGGAAGGTTTTTTCAGTGGAAATCATGTGCTGGAAAGAAATTTGTTTTATTGCTGGCAGTACTTAAAAATCTGTCATCAGTTTGGAAGGGACAGCAATATGCTTCTGAGAGAATATAGTTCTCCAGATGATGCCAAAAAAAAACCATTTTAAATCTTTTTGATAAAGACACTTGCAGAAACCCATGCAGATGATAGTAACAGTGATGATAAGCTGGCATGAGAATTGTTTTTCTTATATGGTGACATATTGCATTTTTGTATAAATGGAGATACAATTTGACATGATCCATTTGGCCATCTTCATTAACAGCCTAGTATGGCAACGGAAAAATGAAACACTGCAAGTGTGTAATGAAAGATAAAACAGTAGGTAACTTCTGATAAGCATATTATGGCCCATCCATCTTGGACAAACCTGAGTTTATGAACTTTTCTACAGCAGCAGGGGCATAAGTGCCCTGACTAATAATAACAGAAGTTGAGTCCAATTGCTCCCTTCACAGAAGAGATATCATTCAAAATTATCTGAACCAATGAACCTGCTTCACTTTGCATTCATTTTCAAAACTACTTTTTGAAAAGCCACATCCTGAACCTGAACATTATCATCTTCAGCCACTAATCTCCATTTCAAAAGCTCCAAGCTGAATAGGACAGGACCATCAATGTAATTATTGTATGTGTATTTCTATTGACACTCTCCAGGCTTTTTTCAGCGAGTGGATTTGAGCTAAGTGTATCTTGCCAAGGTGGTTACCTCTTGGGTTACTGAGAGATGTGTAATGGTTCTTCTCAGAGAAGAACAAAAGCACAATCTCCTTGGTCTCTTGTCCTTCTAAAGGGATACACATACCCACATGGCATTTTTTAAACTGGATTTTCTTGCTGGAGATATAATTAACATGTCACTGAACTGTCCTTGGTGTGTCCCTTGAACTCACAATACATCACATGAGATAAACTCAGAGTGTCACCTGAATGATTGTGAGGCTGCATTGTGTGACATTTTAAATTGAGAAGGCTGGATATGTGTGGCTGAGATTTTTTTTTCCTTTGGAAGAAGAAACAAAAATCAATTTACAAGCAGCAAATATTTTCCTTCATAGTGAGGACACCTCTGGCCTTAATTTGGGCAGCTGGCCAGACAGCAGCTACTAGCTGAGATTTATAGCTGCACTTTAATTTCCTTGAGTAGCATGCACACAGATTATCCTGTATGAGCACAGATTCTGTTCCTGTGGGGAACTATGGTGCAGTTAATTGGGCATGGCATTTGGAGGCAGGAGAGCTGGTCTTAGTTCTGATCCTGAGAATGACTGTCACTTCGGGAAAGGCACTTTGTGTCTGAGTGTCTGAACTAGAGGCAATAATATCATTGTGCTTTACCAATAAATGAGCAATTAAAAAGTATTAACATCAAATAACTGTGGCCAGCAATTTCAGTGTAGATGTATCATTCCCTGAATGTAGCTAATTATTATCCCAGTGTCAGCCTTTGCCTCTTCCCCTCTTTACTTTCATTGGCTTTGTCATTTTTTAGCTGTACTTGAGGTTCTGACTCAGCTCCTGTTAAACTCAATTTTTAAGTAGATCTGTACAGTAAACCTTGTAACACTTTAAAGACATTCTGGTTTTGGACAGCTGGGCCAGATGCATTTTCTGCCAGGGCTGATCACAGCCCAGGATTAGGGCCATCCTTGGTTCAGCACAGAGTGCACTGGAAAACGCTGTCCCCTCAAACAATGAAACAGTTGTGGGACAAAAAAGGCTCAGGGCAGGGGGTATTGTCTGCTTAACTGCAGAGATTAATGTGATCAAATACTGATGATCTTTTTAAAGCTAGATGTAAAATAAAAGAAAAAAAAACCAAATCATCATGGAATATAAATAAATATTCAGTGGGAATTCTTCATACAAGAAAGAATATACTTAG
Organism: Climacteris rufus; assembly: GCA_013398175.1. NCBI lineage: Eukaryota > Metazoa > Chordata > Aves > Passeriformes > Climacteridae > Climacteris > Climacteris rufus. Next base: position 2,368,660 of record VZRZ01003265.1, read on the forward strand.
TTAACAATTTTGATGCCAGAATAAAAGACAAAGTGTAAACCGAAGATTGGAGAGAAATCCCATCCCCCTGTGGCTTATGTTTTTAAGAAGATTTTGTTTGTGTAAGTCTTATTTCATTTTCTTCTGTGTCTTATGAACAAGATTCTATAATAGGTCAAAGCCAGTGAATATTGCTTACAGCTGGAGAAACAAGAAAATCAAAGACATAATCATTTATCAGAGCCTTTTAGTGGCATTTCTCATTTGGCTGTTGGTTCTCCATGCATTCACCACAGCTGTGAGCTTAGTCTGTGTTTTGGGAAGGACTCATTTGCTCCTCAGGGTTTCTTTGTGCCCTTTTATTACACTGGATTTCTTTACAGGAAAAAAAAACAACTCTTGGTCACACCTTGTGCACTATTAAAGACACTGCAACTTGAGCAGGTACTGGGTGTGTTTGCTTTACCCTTCACTGCACTGTACCCAAGAGCATCCCCCAGATACCATCTTTGCAACTATTCCAGCTCTGAAGTGCCTTAACTGGCAATGTTCCACCACTTGTTGAGCACCAGGTACCTCCTGGATGCTGCTGGAAGAACCCAATCAAAGGAAGTTTGGCAAGATGGTTCTCAACATCTCTGCTGGTGTTTGCCTGGAGACAATCAACACTGGCTGGTGTAATTCTCCTGTCTTGATGTTGCTCCAAAACCTGTGCTTTACAAAGGAGGATTGGCTAAACATTTTCATCAAAATGACTTGCAACGTTTGATTTTCTCATCCAAGTTTATGTCTGAAAGCTGCCCACCTCCCATTATTTCCCAAGGGTATAACAAGACTAAATAGTCATCAAGATGTGCTTTTCAAAAGATTTTTTCCATTAAGCTGATATTTATTATCTTAAATTTTCATTGGGAGGAATAAAACTATTTTTTCCATTGAAATTCAATATTAATGACACCTTTTAAGCAGAATAGATCTGATTTGATGTCTGTGGTTTACATGAAAGGAGGACTGGGCTATCAGTTATCTTTTTACCAGCATAAATATGGGGCTTTAAGAGCTCTGATAAATGTGGGACATAAGCAATAGCATTGCAATGACAATAGGGACATTTCTGGGAAGAAAGAAAAATTATTTTATGAGAATCTCAGGGGAAAACCTCAGCAACGTTCATAACAACCTTCAGTAGAAACTCCTGTGCTCATTCCGTTTATTGTTGCTATAATTTGAAAGTTTTAAATTATATGATGAAATCGGATAAAGTCCCATTACCTCAATGAGGATTTCAGACATGGTTTATTGGGGAAAATGAGACAAGAGAACTGGTGTAGGAGAGCTGTCACATTAATTGCATTTTTTTGCCTATACTCTGAGCACTAAAGCCACAAAGAAGTGATCCAGTGCCAGCAGCAATACAGCTGTGGCAGAGGCCAAATCTCTCGGTCAGAAAAGGTTCTTTGCAGAGATTTAGTCTTTGCATAATTCAAACCTCCCTGACCTGTGCACTGCAAAATTACACATATATATACAATGCTTTTTGTTGATTTAAAATCTAACTTGCCAGGAACTTCAATCCAGTATTTTCATTGCAATTGTTATATTTTTCTAAACTTCGATGCATTGCTGAAAATTAAGTGAAAATGGAATAAATGGTTTTGTCAACTCCACAATCCTTAGGTAAGTTTAATGCTCACCACTGCCATTGGTATTCAATATCACTAGATATTTTACCTTGCATAATCACTGATGGACATTGATTTTGTCTTTGCTCTTCACAGCACAGCAAAATTAATGTGAAAGTCAGAGTTAAATGAGTCCCAGTGCTGTCCTCCACTCTGCTGAGAGTACGTTTCGGATACTGAAGAACTGGCAACCAGCTCCAACCTACAGTATCTTGTATTGCAACAATTAATGGATATGAATAGTCCTCACAGGGGGGATTCAGGTTACCTTTGAATCAACTTTAGAGGTTACACTCCTGAAGCAGCCAACGAGGTTAATGTATGGTACTTTATGAACTGAATAATCCTCTTCTTTAAATTAAATTTAAAACTTTTGTTCTTTTATCTTCCTCTCTGAAAATTATTCTGAGTCACTTGTGAAGTGTTAACAATGAGGAGTTAAATTATTATAAAGTTTAGGGTCAGAAAAATATTATGCACTTAATAGTCTGTTTTTCTAATACTAACGAAGGGGTTGGCAAAGCAGTACTTTCTCCTCTATTTTTTCCTCTCAGTCTAGAACAGTTTTGCAGGCTCCATTTAGGTCATAACCACATTTTACAGCAAAAAATCCATGGTGGCTGTGATGCCAAGTTTGGGCATGTGGAAAGGGCAGCCAAATGCATCAGGAAAAACAAAATCTAACTGAGGGCAACATCTGCTTAACAGCTTTGAAATCATGGTATGCAAAGGTGTATGGGACAAGGTTCTGCTTTGCTTCTCTGCCCTGGGGGTGGTTGGATCGGCATCATATCAACTGCAGGAGGCTTCCTGAGAGCAAATCAAAGCAGAGAGCAGCAATCCTTGTAGGACTCTTCACAGCTGCTTTGTGGAGAGCACATTGGGAGGAAGGGGCTAAAAGTGCAGGAATGGGCTAAAAGTGGAGGAATGGTGACAACCCATCATGAGCAGCACCCAGTGATCCTCTGGCACAGACCAAGTTTAAGGTGCCTCTGTCTCCACTGCCCAGGGGTTGCTTGGGGATCCCCCAGTTCACAAAGGCAACAGAAATCCATTTACTCTTTGCATTGTCGCTGTGAGTTTGTGGTTGCTCCGTTACCTGCCCGTGTCAGCTCACACAACAGTTATTAGATGCAAATTAATATTCAGGGATGGGTTCAGAGGGCTGCAGGTGGGCAAAGCAGCCATTCTGCACCAGGATAGCACAGGGAATAGTGAAAAGGGTGGGCAGGGTGCCTAGCAGGATTCTCAGCATTGCCAGCTACAACAGGTCAAAAATTATAAATCAGCTCTCCAAAGACTGGGAGATTTAGAAAGAAAAAAGGCAGAATTGTTTTAGATTTTGAGGCTCCTCTTTACTTTGTCAGAGCACATCAAAATATATGGTAGTTTCAACCCAAACAATTGATTTTTAGGGTATACAAAAGAGCACACAAAAATGCACCTCAGAGAGAGTCCAGTTTTCCGACTTCACAATCCACAGAGCAGAACCTGCACTGGAAAGAAAAGTTATTTCAACCTGTCTGCTGGTTTGGGCTGGGATTTCCTTCCCGGTGGCTGGTGTGGGGCTGAGTTTTGGATCTGTGCTGAACAGGGCCGATAAGGTGGAGATGTCATTGCTGAGCTCACACAGAGCCAAAGCCTTCCCTGCTTTTTGTTCAGCCTCCCTGGGGAGGGGCTGGGGGGTGTGGGAGGCTGGGAGGGGTCACAGCCAGGACAGGTGAGCCCAACTGACCCAAGGGATGTTCCAGACCCTGTGACACCCTGCTCAGTACAGGCAGTGGGGGCAAGGAGGAGGAAGGGGGAGAATCTTGGAGTGAATGTGTTTGTCTTCCCAAGGAACCATTCCATGGGATGTGGCTCTGCTCTCCTGGAGATGCCTGAACACCTGCCTGCCCACGGGAAGCAGGGAATAATTCCATGTTTGGCAGTGCTTGTGTGGCTTTTGCTTTCCCTGTTAAACTCTTTATCTCAAACCTTGAGTTTTGCAGCTTTCACCCTCCCGATTCTCCCCCATCCTGCTGGTGGGGAGTGAGTGAGGGGCTGGGAGGGGCTGGGGGCTGGCTGGGGTTCAACCACAACAACCTAGGAAGAAAAACAACAGAATTTAAAAAAAAAAATTAAAATAGGGATGAAAAGTTACAGGGTTTGGTACTGCAGCTCCTGCAGCAGGTTGTCCGTGATTCTGCTTTTTCTGGCTTCATGGTGCTCAGGGATTTTCTTTGCAGCTATCAAAGGACCAGTTCTTGTACAAAAGCAGTGGCTCAGAATGGAGCAGAGACTCTTGCAAGGACTTTTATCCAGCACAGGAGGAAGCCTTAGTTCTGAGAGGGAAACCTCTCTTGCAGGAAAAAATCAATTCAGAGAAAAAGGAAGAGGAGAGGAGAGGAGAGGAGAGGAGA
>VZRZ01003265.1:2381566-2403774 GCA_013398175.1 Climacteris rufus
TTTTTAACATTGAGCCTTCTGTCCTGCCCACGGATTCCTAGGTGGGGATCTCTGTGTGCCCAGAAGGTGATGCTCTCACTGCAGCTTAGTGTAGTTAAGCAGTTACTGTACTCAGCTCACTACTGCTCTCCCTTTTCCTCCAGAGGCTGCATTCCCTTTGGCACCAATGGCATCACTGTATGTGTGGTTGCTCACTTGCCCAGTTTTGTTAAAATCATCTGAGCTAATTAACCATGTCTAATAACAAGGTTTTTAACCTGGCTTGTTCCTGCACAAGTGGATTAGGGAAACTGCTTTTGTATTTAAATTATCAAATATGAAAAGTGCCATTTTCCAAGAGAGAGTGAAGAACCTAAGTGATAGATGAAGATGATCAGCAGCAGGAGATGATGACTGGGGTAATCTCTAGCTGAGACAGGCACATCTGGCCACGGCCCGAACTGCCACAGCAGTTCAGTTTCCCAGGCAGAATTCTTTTGTTGTGATTTTAATCTTTCTTTCGTACAAAGCCATGAAAGGAAACTTTAAAGGAGCTCTCCAGAAAGTCTAACGTAGACTCTGAGCAAAACATAGACATGCAGAATCAGAAAAATATGTATTGGAAGAGATCTCTGGAGGTTATTTGTTCCAACTTTCTGTTTGGAGCAAGGTTACTGCTAATACAGATCAGGAGAGCTGAAGGTTTTTCTGGCCAAGCCTTGAAAGCCTCCACAGATGATGAGTCGCCTTTACCTCTGGATGACTGGTTCCAGTGCTGCAGTACCTTCAAAGAAAAGAAATTTCTTCCAATCCCCAGCTGGAGTTTGTAGTTGTTGCCCCTTGTTTCACCATCTGGCACCACCAAGGTTTGCTTCCATTGTCTTGCAATTTCCTTCAAAATAGTTGTAGGCTGCTATTAGTTTGCCCTTTAGCCTCCTCTTCACCAGACTCTACAAGCCTGAGTCTCTCCGTGGAGGTCATATAATTCTGGTAATTCCACATGTGTTTCTCCCCAGTTTCTCAACATCTTTCTTGAACTGGGCAGCCTCCCAAAGTCTGTCCTTCCACAACTGGCCAGTGTTCCAGGTGTGGTCTTACCAGTGCCAAGCAGAAGGGAGCAATGACATGCTTCACTCTGCTGGCCATGCTGCTGCTCCCACACCCTGAATGCAGCGTGTCCCCTCTGCCAGGAGTCCCCAGTGCTGGGTGACATCCAGCCTGGCACTGCCACCCTGGGCTCTTCCCCAGCAGGGCTGTTCCCCAGCCAGTTGGTTCCCTGCTTCTAAACAAGCAGGTGCAACATCAGATGGTTCCACAGGTGCAGGGTTTTGCACTTCTGGAGTTTGATTGAGGTTCCTGTTGGCTTCACTGTCAGTTTTCTCCGGGTCCCTGTGAAGTGGCAGGTTGGTGTTTGAATGCCATCCAGCTCCTGCAATTTAGCATCATCAACAACTGGTTGCTCATTAACCTTTGAGCCCAGCAGTCCAGCCAGTTTTCAATCAATCTGATGTTGATTAGAACAGCTCACACCAAAACACAAACAATACTAAATGAATCCTTTGGAATAGCAGAATATGGCAGCACTGTCCAAAATTCTGTTTTCAGTGATTTCCAGCTTTCAAGCGTACCTTCCTCGCAACCAAGCTAGTGCTTAATAATTAGCAGGTATGTGACTCCTACTTTGCTAATGTTACTTAAACAATAAGGACAAATTAGTGTCATGTCCTCTCTTCTCCATTAGTCCTAAAAATACTAATTCTAACTTTGTTTTTCTATACAGGATTTCTCCTTTCTGTGAAAATTTTCCCTGATTCAGGAAAGAGGTTTTTCACTTTGTCACAGTGCTCTTGACTGAACTTCCCAATGAAAAGGATCTCCTGGGGGGAATAACACTTGGCTGGATTGACAGACCCTATTGACAGCAAAGAGGAAGTTTGAATTGAACCAAGTTCCAAAAGCATTTCATCAAGTCATGTAATCTTGGGATACAGATCTGGGAGTGGGGGCACCCAAGACCAGTTTAGTGAGTTGAAATATGTGTCCAGCAAAACAGATCCTGTATCCACAGCACTTGTAAATCTTGCCTTTGGAATACTGGCATGAATTTCTATTGCTGGGAGGCTGCTCAGACTGAGAGGTTTGGAGGATGAGTAACAGAAGATGTAAGGGGATTAATAAGGGAAGATTATGAGTACTAAATATGCACTGCTTGGTCAAAGAATGACTAAGGGGGATATACTAATTATCTCCCAGTATTACAGAGCTGTAAACTTCAAAGAAGGGAAGCCATTGTTTCACACTGTCACAAGGTATAGAACTAGGATTAATGAGGTGAGATTTAACAAAGGAAAATGTAAACTCAATATCTTCCAGATCAGAGATTAGTCAAAGGAATGGTTTGCCAAGGAATTAAAACAGTGGTATCTTATGTCTTGCATCAGAAGAGGGCAAGGTTAGAGGCAAGAAAATGAATTACTTTTCCCAAAATTGAAACTTTTCTCTAAATTCAAGAACCATGCAATTTGGGCTTAGAACTTAGGAAGGAATATGAAAGTTTCATTTATTTTTACAATTTTCAATTTCTTTTCTTGATAAGAGACCACAATAATGAAGTGCTTAATCCCAATAAACTGTTTCTATCACTAAAGCACTTCAAGTATATATGAAATGTCTGTATGATAAATTCATCAAATTCATTCCTGGTCTTAGTAAAATTGTGTTGCATTTGGCCTATTGTCTGTGGGAAAGGGAAAGGGAAAGGGAAAGGGAAAGGGAAAGGGAAAGGGAAGGGAAAGGAGAAAAGAAAAGAAAAGAAAAGAAAAGAAAAGAAAAGAAAAGAAAAGAAAAGAAAAGAAAAGAAAAGAAAAGAAAAGAAAAGAAAAGAAAAGAAAAGAAAAGAAAAGAAAAGAAAAGATAAGAAAATAAAAGAAAAGAAAAGAAAAGAAAATGGCTTAAAAGAAAAGAAAAGAAAAGAAAAGAAAAGAAAAGAAAAGAAAAGAAAAGAAAAGAAAAGAAAATGAATTGGCTTATACTATTCTGCTACATGTTCAATTCTTTCACAATATTCCAGTCTCCCGTAAATGATATTTCTGGAATGTATGAGGCATCAAATAGGGTCTAGCCATAAATCTCTGTAAAAATCAAATTTGGAAGAATGTGACATAGAAGCTTTGTTCCTTACAAAAGAGAAAGGTGAACTGCACTACTCAAGTCTGGACATAATGACAGCACGAACAAGAATCCTGACATCTGCATGTGAGAGCACACATTTCAGTCTGGTCACATCCCTAAAGTGGTAATAAGATATCTGGATAATGTGTCAAATGTCAGGCTCAGTGCCCTGCTCCTCATCCAGCAGTACATCTCTGTGTCTGACCAAGCAGACAAGTGCCCCCAAATGAGGTGGCAATGTGAGGAGCATTTCTGAGCAGGTGGGGACAGCTGAGCAGGGGGACATCAGACTTACCAAAATTAAATCTACAAAAGTTAAAGGACATCCCTAACTGAGGCTCCTACAGTCATTTTTTGTCCTAAAAATGCTGAAGTGAAAGTTGCTGGCACAGACAACCACATTACTGCTCTGTCTCCCAGCAGTGGCTGCTCAGAGCAAAGTGCCTGGAAGTGAGAGGAAGCAGCAGGTTCCATGGAGCTCCTAAAGCAGAGTCCGGGGCCCCTGAGGTATGTATGGCAAGAAACAACGTGATACCTGTGTTTATCAAGGTAATTGATGTAAAACTGGCCCTACTTCCTGAGGCTGCAATTGTCCCCTGAGCAGTGATAACTGTGCCTGCAGTGGCTGCTAGAGAAGAAATGTGTATTCTGAAGGAGTCCCTAAGACCCTGTGTATGAATGAGGAATAAGTACTTTAAAATGATGCAGGTAAAAGATATATTATAGCGTGAAAAGGGCTGGAGTAAGGTTGAAAGGACAAGTGAAAGGAAAGTGGAATAACAACTTTCAAATGTTTGATTTCATAGACTCAGCTTTCCTTAAATATATTTGGTTTATGTGCTATATGAGTATGTATATAAAATAGTAAAATATTTATTATAATGCACTACTGGTATATAAATCAATGATACACTTTTACAAGAGTAATAACAAGTTATTCTTATAAATGTTGAGTGTTTAATGCATACACATATCACTTTTGATGTAAAAACTCAAAGCAGACCTGGTTTTAAGAGGGGTAATGAAAAACCCATAACTTAGCTGGTTGAGGCTACAGACACAAGGAGTATGGGATGATTTAGCAGGATGCTGGAAAGTAATCTGCTACTTGCAAAAATATTCAACTTACATTTAATGCATTGGACTGTTGGGACTTCAGTTTTATCACAAACATTCCCTTGCCAGTGGGTCAGTGCTTAATAGTCCATAGAAATGTTAAGTTGGCCAGAGACCAGACTTTCCCACATTAAAACTGTGAGGGGATAAAAGCCCGGGGTGTCCTTTGTTTGGGGTCCGTCCTCAGAGGCACCAGCTCAGGCTGTGGTTTTATTTAGTTATTGCACCAGGATGAAATTATTTTAAGGGTTGAGACTTCTGAGACTCTGCCAGAGGAAACCTGATGCTGAGATGGTGGGAAGCCTGGTGTGTGAGTGTGAGTGTGTGAATGTGAGTGTGAGTTGTGAGTGTGAGAGTGTGAGAGTGTGAGTGTGACTGTAAGAGTGTGTGTGTGAGTGTGAGTGTGAGTGTGAGTGTGNTGTGGTTTTATTTAGTTATTGCACCAGGATGAAATTATTTTAAGGGTTGAGACTTCTGAGACTCTGCCAGAGGAAACCTGATGCTGAGATGGTGGGAAGCCTGGTGTGTGAGTGTGAGTGTGTGAGTGTGAGTGTGAGTGTGTGAATGTGAGTGTGAGTTGTGAGTGTGAGAGTGTGAGAGTGTGAGTGTGACTGTAAGAGTGTGTGTGTGAGTGTGAGTGTGAGTGTGAGTGTGTGAGTGTGAGAGCGTGACTGTGACTGTGACTGTAAGAGTGTGAGTGTGAGTGTGAGTGTGAGTGTGAGTGTGAGTGTGAGTGTGAGTGAAGCAGCTGCTGAGGGGCCTTGGCCCCAGCTCAGGCTGTGGGAGAGGGACTGTGGGAGCGGCTCCTGCATGGCTGGAATGGGAAGCTTCTTTAACAGCTGGACCATACGATGGCAAAAGAAGGTGAGCTCTTGCACCGCTTGCACATTTGATAATGTGTCAAATGTCAGGCTCAGAGCCCCGCCAGAGCTTTCCTGGTTTGTGGAACTTTGCTTCCACTTCATCAGAGAAGACAAAAAAGTCTTCAAAGTAACAGTCTAGGAGAGACCAAACAATGGATTTATTGACATTGATTAGGAATTCCAGCTCTAGATGCAAACATAAACAGGGCCCACACTCACCTCATGGTGCAGAAGACATCTCAGTGTTGTGATTCCCAAAGGGACTTGTTGCTCTGTAAAACCCTTCAGTGGAAAGGATCCGTCCGGAGGCGGAATTAGGCTGTGCTCTGTCAGAATCCAGACACACGGCGCGGCCAGTAACACATGTCAGAGTGGAATTGGCTGCATGAAACGTTTTCATACAGCTGAAGTAAAACATTAAGCTGCTTATGGTCAGGGCAGCTGAGCAATTCACCCGAATAAGAGCAAAATCTCATTAGATGGAGATAGCTATGAAGAGAGAGAGCACGGACCGTGTCCCCTGAGCTTAGAGGGCTAAAATGCCAGGTTTGATCAGTCCTGCTCTGCACTAAGACACCTGACTGCTACAGCTGCCTGCAAAAGCCAGCACAGGCTTCTGTCTTGGCTAATGTTGCCTGCTGAGGAGGAAAAGCACTGTACATGCCATGTAAATACACCACAGGAAAGCAGAGAAGTGTAATTAAATCCCTTACATGATGTGCACATTATCTCTTGTGAATTTGGCCCTAATAGTACAGTTTATTATATATATTTCTGTCAGAAACTTGAGGAAAAAATAGGACTTCTGGGGTTCTTTTTTGTTTGAGAAGTGTGATACCAAAATTGAAACCTGTAGATGTTTGTTTAATATCTGATAGTTAATTTGTATCCACACTGCTTTGGTGTTTTGCACTATGTCAAGGGCCAGCCAGAAACTGTGGAATTAGCTGCATTTCAAAGGTTATATTCATGTGGAGCTTAGGAAATACTTTGGGAGCTTCTGAAAGAAAAAGATGTGTATAAAGTGAGAATTGATATGTGAAACATCAAAATGAATTCTATTTTTACAGCTAAGCCCTAAACCCTGACAAATAAGGGCTTATAACTGAACCAGTGACAGCTCCTTTGCTATTGCAACAGGTGATGAAACAGTGAATGGAATGTGAAATTTATCATAAAACATGATAAGGAGTAAGATAACCTGCAGAACTATGTTTTTAAAAATGTGCACTTTGCTAAATGGTTTGGGGTTTCTTTTGGTGTCTCCTCACTCACCAGCTCTGTCTTTCTAGTAAGAGTGGCAGTAGAGAAAAGGAAGATTCCCATCCCTGGTGAGCTTGGAGCACAAATGGGAGATCACTGTAAGGAAATGCCATCCTCTCCTGCGATTTTAAGCAAAGTGACTGGAATAGATAAACATCAAATAAGGGTCTCCTTTTTTTTTCAGTGTGGGAGCTAAAGGAGAGCAGATTTTGGCTGAGGTAAAAGGCTTGAGCTGTCAGGTTTCTGGGTTCCCAGAATTCCTCTCCCATTTCCCAAGGTTAAACGCATTGCCTCAAGGCAGCTGCTTAGAATGATAAAAGGGGCGCCACAGGACAGCGGTGCTCTTTGTAATGTTAATAAACCTTGATTTTGATATTAGATGCAACCCTGGGAAAACCTGCCAGGTTTAGACTTAAAAATCTAACACTATTTAGCACAAGTTCGTGTAAAGAAGTATTAGTTTGGGGATGGTGATGGTCTAGTTTGAGTGACATATGAAAGCAACAAATGCATTCTCTTCTCTGCCTTGTCAAACCTTCCTGTTGTTTACCGACAACAAAAGGAACCGGCCGAGTGCTAATTAAACTGAATGTTGTATTGAAATGCGCTGTGAAGTCTCTGCTACAAATTCAGCTTTTGAGCTTTACTGTCAGCTGAGACAGAACTCCCCGAAAAATGGATGGGGTGTGGTTTCCCCCAATTCCCTGCCTGGGAGCTCTGCCTGGAGCCGAGCAAGGAGCGTTTCCTTGGGATGGGAAACCTCTGACGAGAGTCATGCATGGAACATCCAGAGCTGGAAGGGAAGCCCAAGGCCCATCCACCCGGCTGCTGTCCCTGCCCAGGCAGCCCAGCAATGCCCCCCTGAGCACCCCCGGCAGCGCTGCCCAAAGGCCCCTGGAGCTCTGGCAGCCCCGGGGCCGTGCCCATGGCCTGGGGAGCCTGGGCAGTGCCCCGGCAGCCTCTGGGCACAGCAGGAGCTTCTGCTGCTCTCCAGCCCTGCCCAGCTCCAGCCCTGCCCTCGGGCTCCTCGTGTGGCCCCTCCAGACCCTTCCCCATCCTCGTAGCCCAGAGCATGGAAATGATTTATTGCAGTAAATGCAAAGCCAGAGGACTGTTGATAAGACAGCTCGGAGTTTTATCCAGGAATCATAAGAACTTTATGAAATGCTTTTCTTCCTAGTGTTCTGTTTAAAAATTACAAATGTCTAAATTGTGTTGGCCATTAAGTCAGACTGTCATTGTTAACCAGATATTTCTGAATCAATAATAAATATGTAAGTTAAAACCTCAGGAGAGTGACTCAGAAGAAAGTAAAATGAGACATATTTATGATCAAGGCATCTATAAACGAACAATGCATTTTGGTCATGTGGAGTTCGGCAAAATGGAGCTCCAGCTTATCCTCACAAAGCAGGTCTACCTCTTTGAATCCATGAGAAAACCCCCACTGACTTGAAAGAGATTTGGATTTCACCCACAAAGTCGTGCTGAAATCTGAACAAAAGCAGAAAAGACTCTGACAGTTCACGGGAAGTGAAGCTGTGTATTCTCCTCCTTCAAATTCCTCAGCAAGACCCATTCCCATAATGGGAACAGTGCCCCCAAAATGCAAAAATAATGTATTAAAGAAACCTGAAAATGCCAGCAGTGCACACTGTTAGCTGAAGCAATCCCACGGTTTGATAGCTGCCATCCCATTCTGGAGATGATTCCCAGGGCCTGTCCGGGGTGTTGGGGCAGTGCCAGGCTCACCAAGGACCGAGAGCCCCGAGCTCAGTGCCCAGCTGGAGCCCAGCTGGCACCAGGGCACTGCAGGAGCAGCTGCACAGTGTCAGCAGGCCTTTGGGAGGCTGCTGCAAAAACCTGCATCTTGGCTTTTCAGCAAAAATGGGTTCAAGTTAACCTTGCCTAATTCTTCATTGTTTCCTTGGGAAGGTACTTGCATTGTATGTTCAAATATATATCACATAAAAATCTGTGTATCTTAAAAACACTTTTGGTTTAGGAAATTCTTCACGTATCAAGATTATTCACCCCACATTTCTAAGGAAATTGGTACCAATAGGAAGAGAATTGGGGAAAACACATGTATATGCTTTCTGAATTGTCTTCATATAATACTGAATTATTTCTCTCCATTCTTCCCATGAAACTTTACGATAAAAGGAAACAATGGGGAAGGGTCAGATATTCTAAAAGCATTATTGAAACATATTGTTAAAGCAATACTTCAAATTTAATCTGATTTTTTTTTATTCTTTTGATGACAGTAGCACAAATCTAATAAGCAAGGGAAAGCCATTACCTAGTGATTTGAGGTTAGATTTATAAACCAGGTTACTTTCCTTTTAACCACAGAAACCACTAAGGCTTCATTTAATTAATAGTTTCATTGGGTACATGTGGCAGTCCATTAAGACAGTGTGTATTGGCTCCAGGTATATATTAAGATGTATCCAAAGATTACTGTATAATAATCAGGAGCATGCCATCCTAAATCAATGTTAGATTAGGATTTTAGATCTGGTTTCCAGTAGAAACAGCAAAGGATAGTAGCTTCACCTGGGATCGTGCCTTGCACTGTATGTTCTGTTGGGTTTTCTTTTCATTGAATCCATCAGGTGGAAATCACAGTGTTCCAGAACCTGATCTGATGTTTACCATCCTGGAAATACTCAGGCATTGTTTTGAAATGACTCTTTTGCTCTGGAAAATTCTGACTACTCACTGCTAAGTGTACACCTTTACTACCACTTGTTCAGTGGGCGGGTTTTGTTTGTTTTTCTTTCAAAATCCATTTTTTTTCATCCAAACACAGCTTCAACTGCCTTTCGGGGCTTCCCCGAAATGACCCACTGCTACTCCCCCCTGTGCCAGCAGCACAGTGACAGTGACAGTGTGTGATCCTGGGCAACTTCCAAGAGAGTACGGGGTAACATTAGACACAAGCAAATATGTTAGAATAAAAATTGCTCCTTTATTCTGGAAAAGCTGGAACTTTGCTCCATCTGAAGTTGCACTCTCATCTCCAGCTATTTTCTGCTGTAGAAACAGCAGGACACTCTGGTTACAGCTGCTGCGCTGTTTATACTTCACACAGAGCAGCACTTTAAAACATGATCAGTACAGCAGTGCTACCTCTCCTTGGCAATATCCACAGGTGAACTGCTCTTTAACAACTCCTTTAATGTCTCAACAACATCAAAGCCTTTTGTCAGCACCCAGAACTTTTCTTTGAGCACCTCTTTTCTCTATTATTACAACAGAATGCTTTTGTGAGTATATACATACACATTGTGGCCTATATTCATATTTATCTGAGTTATTCCTTATCTTTTGGGGTTTGAAAATGTTTACCACCGAAAGAGCTGGGGGTTTTTTTCCAAGCAATCTGAGAATCATGACCATCTAGAGTTTCAGGAGTGCCAGTGGGAGATAAATAAACAGAACGACACCCACACTCACCTTCCTCCAGCAATGCACCAATCCAGCAGTACAACTCAATTCACTCCCCACAGAAAGTGGAGTGAGATGCTCGTGACAGTATTTAAAGAGAAACTAGAGACCCTTCAGGTCTTACAGCTGCAGAAGGGCCTGCACACTCAGAAGAGAAGGAATACCAAAGTCTAGTTTATGAGGAACAGCCACATTTTGTTATAAAAGCATGTGAGAGATCTCCACTTGTGGAAATACAGGGCTCCCTTTGCACATGTGGCAGGACCATTTATGATCTTATTCTCCCCTGTTTTGCTTCCCTGTTGCTCTGTGTGCAGCTCTGTCCAGCAAGGGGTTCATTCTCACCCTGTCCTTGCAGGGCTGGTGGTTTATTGCAGGGAGAATTCAGGTCAGCATGTAAGATGTAAGAATGATCAAGTCTGAGCTTGAGCCTCAGGGTAATGCCCTATTTCTCCAAGAAAAATCTCTTTTCTTATGAATTAATGGTTTGTCTGGTCACTATCGATCTTTCTTCAGCTGATCTTTTCTTCATTGATCTTTCCTCAGCAAGAGAAATGCCAGTCAGCTCATACACTGATCTCAGAGCTGAGGATAAATAGAGTCAGCACCTCGGACTCCTCCTCAGAGGGCATTTGGGAGTCTGTTCCCTCAGCACTTGTCCATGTCTTTTTCATGTAGAATAGTCCTTGAGCAGCAGTCCTTTTCTGCTTTCAGGAAAATGATATCAAAATTATCTGATGTTGGTTGAAAGCTGACATGGTTCTGGGTATTTGAAAAGGAGAGGGAAGAAGTGACTGCCCAGAGGTCTCTCGAGTGTCTGCAGGATGCTGCTGGTCCAGCAGGGGTTGGAGCTCCCTCCCTGTACCAGGCTGTTTTACATGATATTATGGGGGAAAATCCCAAGTTGTTACAAGGGAGAGGGAGTAAATCCATTGAGCTGACTCACTGACATACCATAAAGCCCCTTTGACTATTTAAATAGGAATAAAGCACAGCATTAAATATTTATTTACATATGCATTTCTTCTTGAAATAACTAAACTACTTTGCATATGCTTTACCTCCTTTACTTTCTAGAGAGAAAATAATAAATTAGATGTTTTAAAAACATCTCCACATGTTGTATTGTTCCACTTATTGGAATAAAATTCTCTAGTAGATGCATGGAGAGCTACCATAGGTACCACTGGTAAAAGTAACAGTCATTTGGTACAACTGAACTCTATTTGACCATCAGAAGAAGAAAAAAGGTATAAAGCACCATTACAGCAGGTCTCAATTTTTTTCTTCTATACCAACCTTAGTACTTTAGTGCAGAGATAGCTCCATCAATCATTTAAAACCACTGACCATACCTTGCACCAGCTATCAGCCATAGTTTATACTGAGCTTTCTGTGTGCTCCAAATGGCTTTACATTTTATGTGCAAAGCTGGGTTGAAAATTTATAGTTGCTTTCCTTCTGACACCTGGATTTCCCACCTGGAAAATAAACTCCTTTAACTACTTTAAATCTTCATGAATTTCTTGCTGCCTGGATCTCCAAGGGCTAGGCTGTGACTGCTCCTGCCTGCCCATGCCATGAAGCAATAATCCTATTCCACTGTGTGTGAGTCTGGCTGATTCATGGGCTCCAGACACAAAGCAATAAGCAGACACTGTATCCTCATTTAAACCCAGGTTCTCAAAAACAGTTAGGAATCTAACAACTCAATTTCAAAGGGAATTTAATGCCCAAATGTGTCCGAGAATCTGCTTCCTGCCCCAAGATAGAGAAACAGGGACAAGAGAAAAGTGCAGGTGAGTTTGTTAACACCTGTCCTAGCCAGCAGTGTTGTGATTTGTCATTAGTATAGGCTTGGAAGAAACAATTTGCTTCCTAATATACCTCAACTTGTTTTCTAGTATTCTTCATAAAATCTTTTATTGGGTTGTTTTGTTTTAGGCTGAGAAGAGAGTATTTGCAACTTTCAGTACCTATCTGCAATGTTGCTAATGCTATTCCATACATCCTAAACCTAAGCTAGGTATAGTTATATGGCTGTCTTGAAAGCGATTCTGTTTAGAGGCACCAGTGTTTTTAGAGAGGACAGTCTTTGTCACCAGACCTGCCCCAAAGCTACAGCTACAGCACAAGGATATCCTCACAGACATCCCCATGGAAGAGGGAGATGTGCAAACATAAAATAACAAGCCAGTCAGAACTGGTGAGTTACAGGAAAGATTTCATTCTTAATAATAAACTGCACAGATCTCTGAAGGGAGATCCTTTCTTGCCTTTTCTGCTTGGGATTCACTTGTTGCATTGGCCCATTCTCAGCACATCCAGAGGAAGAAATAAGGAAGATTTTTTTTTTTACTGTGAGGGTGGGGAGGCCCTGGCACATGTTGCCCAGAAAAGCTGTGGCTGCTGCACACCTGGAAATGTTCAAGGCCAGGTTGGATGAGGCTCTGAGCAACCTGACCTGGCTGCAGATGTCCCTGTTCATTGCAGGGGGTTGGACTAGGTGGCCTGTAAAAGTCCCTTCCAATGCCAGGGCTTTCTGTGAAGTGGAGGAGTTTGGCTCCCAAAAGGAGCCAAACCATTTTCACCGCTCAGGGCCGGCAGTTTCCACGCTCAGTACCTGGGCAGCCCTCTCAGATTTGCAGAGGAACTGTGCAAAGGTGAGAGATGTGATCAGAGTTTCTATGATTTACTCCCACTAAGAGTGCTGGAGCTCATTTTTGCTGCACAGTTTCACTGGGGAGGTGGACTGAGCACCTCCCTCAAAGAGCCATAAATCCACTGCAGGCACGACAGAAAACAAAGCCAAGTAATTACTGAGATGTTGAGTGATCTTGTACCATGTGCTGTGGGGATTGAAATGGTGCTTCCAGAAGCACCTCCTCCACATTTCAAATATTATTTTGTGTTGGTTTTAGTCAGAAGGCCACCTTATTATGTTCAGCTGGAAGTCAACCCAGATCTGGGGCCGCTGCCTCTAATGCAGTTTACCTACCATAAAAGTTAAAAATAAACTACAGCTTATTCCACTTAACTGAAAAGTCAGTTCAACATGTCATGGGGCTTATTATCACACTGAGAATGTTCTTCATGCCTTAATACTAGGGCATGACTCTGATGTAAAAATGAAATGAAACTATTTAAATTGACTTGGATACTTATTAGGGAGAGGGTTTCATTTAATTCCCTTTTCTGTTTCTCTCTCCTTTATAGAAGCAGCCATCTGGGCTTGATAGGAGGTAGGGCAATGACAAGTCTATTCTGTGAAAAACACTATAATTTTTAAAGCACTATTACCAAATGAGACTCAATAGACCGAGTGTGTAAGTGAAAAGTGATTTGCCTTGTGGAAAAAAAAAGTACATTCTCGCTGTATGCTATAGGGATCTTATGCTGCTAATTGGAAAACTCAGATTTGTAGACATTTGCAAGTTGAACAGGTGACAATAACTGGTGATAACCAAGGACTAATTATCTCAATTGGGAATTAACCATCAGGTGTTCTGAGCTAAATAAAAGGGGAGGGGAAGCTTGGAATAGCAATGTGTCCTATTTATGTTGAAAGAAGTAGTAGGATTTTATGTGGGATCAAAAAAAAGTTAAATGAAACAAATACTCTCTAGGCTGGTACTGTGTGTGGCTGCTGTGGTTCAATTTCTTAAAAAACTTGGGCTGGGGGGAGTGGAAGGAAATAATAATGCAGAGTGGTATGATTTGCTCACAAAAAAACCCAACAACCCTCTTTGTTCTCTTTTGAATTCTGCTAAAGTGAAAAAAGAGGTAGGTTAGCAGTTCTTAGAATTAAAACTATTTGATTGAAGTTGTTATCTATTATTCTAGTTGGAAATGCATGCTGTGGTGTAGGCCTGTGGGTAGGACAGATTGAGCTGTTGCAGATTTCTAGGAAAACCCAGGGCAGGGCACGGGGCAGCCTGAGTTGGGTGTTGGCACATCCACCTCAGCTGCAGAATTCCTGGCTGGATCCACATACACAAAATGCACACTGTTCATTCCACCCTGCTCTAACTTCCTTTACCTTAATGCTTATTGCAAAACTTAAATCCTAACGAGCAGGGCTGAAACAAGATAGGGCCCTGGAGGGTAGCAGGGAAATGATAGAACAGCAAGTGAGCTACAGCAAACACCACCCTTCTCCTCCTTTCTTATCATTAACACAGGCTTTTTTATTCTTACATTTTGTTTGTCTGACACACCAAGTGAACAAAAGTGACAGCACTTTAAAAACAATATCAAATTCCGAAAGCAGTCAGAACCTTAAATTGGAATTTCAGTCTTTGACATTGGAAACAAACATACAAGACAATTGTTAGCATTCTGCATTGTGCAGATAAAGACACAGACTAGTAGCAAATTCTTCTGAGAGACATGCCTGATAAGATTATAAATTAGGTTTTACAGAGAAAGTGCACTTAAAGAGAGATTTAATTGTTTGCCAATAAAAATCTCATGTTGCATGGAGATTTCAGAGCTCATTTTAACAGTTGTTACTATTCAAATGCCTTGTTTTAACACTTTAGGGGTTTGTTTGGTTGGTTTTGGGTTATTGAATTAATTGTTCTCCCTCAAAGCTTCACTATTTCTCTGACTTTTGCATCTGGTCTAAGATTTTGCTTCCTTTTGCAAAGCCTGTATTGCTGTGCAATAGGTGGAAAAGGTGGTATGTAAGTACAAATCTTCTTTTACTCGTTAGACTTGAGAAAAGGTGAAGTGTGAAGGTTCCAACTGTGTGCTCAAGCCTGGGTGCCTTGTACTGCTGGGCAGCTCACCCGTGACATGTGTACGACTGATTTGTTGGGCATGTCAGCTCTGATGCTGGACTTTGGGGCTCGTTCAAACCACTGGAAAAGCCCAAACAGAAAGGCATGTGAGGGTACATAAGGAGGACTTTTCTAGATGCCTGGGGAAGATGTGTAATCTCAGCTCATTCTGAACTTCAGCCACGAATGTCAATGAGGCTGCATCACAAATTCAGAAAAAGTCCTGAGACACTTTCAAGTTCATCATTGGTTACATTTCATTAAGCAGCCAAGGATTTTTATCTTTGTCATTCAGCTTTAGGAAAACGTTTCTGAATGCTTAGAACAAAATATCTGGTAAATTCTCCTAGTCTGAATTAAGAGGTGGTAATGTGTAGTAGCTCTAGCAGTATGAAGTGTGGGGAACACAGCTGCCCCTTTGTGGGAGATTAACACCCAGGGCGCTTCTCTGAATCCCATCAAAGTAATAAAAAAACCAACTGACAGGTCTTTGGATTGAGGCCACTAGGAATGCCAATTCTTCAGGCTTCATACCACTGACTACTAGCAATTTAGCTTGTAAATAGAATTTCCATATCCATTTGCTAATCAGCATTGGTAATCTATTGAAATCTCCCTGTCTGCACACTCACACTGAAAGACAAGGTGGATTTCTGCTAAGATGTCAGCCAGATTCTCTTCACATCATCTCTTCAGCCTCACAGTTCCTACATATTTAACCTTCTGTTTCTAACAAACATCATCCTTTGCATCAAAGGGCTTTAGGACACCCATTTTTTGCTGACACACTCGTGCTGTGCTTTATTTATGCATCATCAAAGTATGGTACTGCCCAAAAGGTGGAAGACCTCTCTCCCCTGTAACTCATTTCCTGAGCAGACCAATATCATCCAACTTCAGACACTGACAAATGTAAATTGAGGTCCGTGAAATTAGAAAAGTGCTGAACTAGAGTACACAGAAAAGTGTGACATTCTCCCGTGGTGAATAACAATCTAATATAATATCTCCCATAATGAGAAACTTGGATGTGGGATATGCTTTACCTATTTGTGATGTACATAGTAAAACCTTCCTAATGCTCTTGATGCACAGAGAAATTGCACACCCCGAACTCTATTAATGCTGCTTTTGTATACCCAGCATCAGGGAGAAGAGACTCTTTGCAAGGTTAAACTGAGGGTCAGAACACTCTTCTGAACTTTCTTGCAGTAGTTTCTCACTGTGCATCTGCTTAGGTGGTGGCCATGTACTTGCTGAGATACTGAATTCCTGACTAGATATTTAGAATTGGAAAACAGAAGCAAAAGTTCTTAAACATCTCTCATAGCCTTCAACATTAATTATTAAAAGAAGAGGCTTCCAGAATCTTAAAAGACAGCTTCTTTTTTTTTCCCCCTGAGATTGCAGATTCATTGGAAATAATGAGAGGGCAGCTATGTCTTATATCCATTCCAGAGGATTCTTGATAAATTTTCAGAGTTTTTCCTGTTGATTGTTTACATGGAGTGTCTTGGTCTGTGAGAAAGTGGATTTTTATTTTGTTTTTTGACTGTATCATTATATAGTTTTCAAGCATTCTCTACAATATTTTCTATTAGCTCAAGTTGAGTGGAATAGGAAAATGGTGTTGAAGAAGCCACTCTAATATGTTTCTAGTCATGTTTTTTTTCTGCTCCACTTTTGACTGAAAATGGACTTTCACCTGGAATTTAGTAGAGATTACTAAGCTGTGGTGAAATTTCAGTGTGTGTGGTTTGTTGACAGTTTAGGACAGAGAAAGAAAAAACAAAGGTAAGATTTTGATCGTACTTTATGTGCCTTTACAGAGCTAATTAGCAGTGAACTTTTCCATAAAACTGCATCTTGGTCACTATGGGAAATGCAATTGTCCATCATACAGAGGCGCAGTAATTAAACACCCAATACACGGTTCTGATTCTGGGAATACTTAACTGTATCTATAACTTGTCATTTCCATCTGGCATTCCACAGCCCCCCACCAGAGGTTTGTGCTGGTCAGGACAGCAGATGACTCCACACAATAGTGTGGTAACCTGTGCTGTATCATCTTTTGATGCCTTGGATTTTGGTGTTCAATAGAAAACAACAATAAATTCATGGAGCTTTACTGCCTCTGCCAAATGTGACATCTCTCAGAGTATAACATGCTGAAAAGCTTGCACAGTCTGTGCCAACTGCATGATTTAGCTGCTATAAAATCCCTCTGAATCAAAACCATTTTGAAATAAAGAAGAACCAGCCTGAGAATTTCATTGCACTGTTGGATATCCACTCAAAGATCAATCACCTGTCCTCATTCTGTATTCCTGCTGTATTTTTCAGCTTAATCTTTTCTGCAGCTTACCTATTTCATTAAGGCTGAAATTTTAAAAGACTGGCAATTGCATGCAGAGGCAGAGAGTCAAGAGTGAGAAGTGTCAAACCTGGACAGCATAGTTTTGTACAAATTGTACTGTGTCATTAGAAAAGGCAATCTCTTTCTTCCTCTCTTGTTTCTTTGGAACACTGCAAGCCCAGATGGGCTCAGTATAAGTTTTCCAAGGTTTGGCATCCTAATAACCCTGAATTCTGTCCTGATCTAAGACTAGTCAGGTGCAGTCAACAGGGCTGACTGCAAGTGAACAGGTTAACCCACCTCATTCTCTTCAGTATTCCCATGCAAATAAAGTTTTTACAATACTCATCACATTTCAAACAGTCTGTGGATGTCCAAGTGACTTGTTCAGAAATTAAATGAAAAGAAAATCTACAGGGATGATATGTGAACTAATTGAAAGTGACTTTTTTGTCCCTTGAACTGTTGCTCTGAAAGACTGTTTAAACAACAGAGTGATGCAAAATATCGGAATAATCTGAAAGGATTATAATTATTATATTAACTTGTTGGTTCACTCTGAAACATTTCTAAAAAATACACTCTAGAACAGATTATTAAAATGATAAACTATAATTGCAACATCTGATCAAAAATTCAGCAAGTTAATTAATGCTGCTTTTGTCCTAATAGCTTATATAGTGAGAGGGAAGTTTGCTAAATTAAGCATGGTAAAAAAAATTTTGTCACAATTTGCCATAGGTTGGGGTCACGTATTCCATAGTTGTTAGAAGATTTCATAACATGGGAGAGTACCTGTGTGGACTGTTCATGTGCATGTGCACATGTGTGTGTAAGTGCTCCTGCCTGACTCCTGTGGCTGTGAGAATGACTGCTAGCAGTAGTTACCCAAAGTATTTATCATCAACTGTTTAGAATATTTGATTACAAATTTACATAGGAAAGGCAACAGCCAATAATGAGAGTATAAATCACCTTGGAATAGTGCCTTGACTGGAATGGAAGTGAGTACCCTTTGTATTCACCCTGAGAGCATGCTAATAGGGGTGCATACTTATTTCTAGGCCATGTAATTAAAAACAATTTGAAGAACTAATGTTCCAGCAAGTAGAAGAATGACTGGAGAGCAAAGTATGGATAAAAATGCTTTCTTCCTTCCCATGATGAAGTGTTTGAAGACTTTCTATTTTGTCTAGCATTTATTTTATGATGATCTGGTTCTGAGTCTGTGGTGAGTACTTCTGAAAAACTGTCATTATCCCCTTCCTCTTTATTTAAGGTGTTCTGGGGAAAGGATGAGTTATTCTCTTCCTCATGGCCACAGCAGAGAGAAAATGTAGGTGAGCTCAGCTGATGGCAATAGATGGTGACTGAGAAGTACTTACTTAATAGGCAGTAAATCAGAGATCACTGTAGGAATTCAGTGGTGGGAAGTGACCCAAAAGGGAACAGAATTCTCCACTGATACAGCTGGAGCAATAAACAGCATGAGGAAGACACTGCTGTGCCAAAGGCAGACTGGTTTCTTGATCTCTTCATGCACCTCCATCAACTTAGCAGGAATTTGCTTCAGACTGTAGGGAGGGGAGAAGAAAGTCACATAAAGCACAGTCAGAATGAGGCTGAGCCTTTGCTCTTGTGACACAGCTTGGGTGGAGACACTGCAGGGTCACCGACTGCACAACGTTCTGATTCAGACCCCAGTTGTGGGGTTGCTGAGAGAGAAAGAGAAAAAATTAATTACTGACTTATTTCAGTTGATGTTTCATCAATGCCTCTCTGCTACTTCCAGAGTCTCTGGAGGTTCATTGCAGTGCATCACGAGGTGTCTGGCAGGTTTCTGTGTTTATTAATTTGACTTGGGTCATCCCTGCAGTTCAGCCTCAGGGTTAAAGCAGACAATGTAAATGGTTTAGGTATTAAACTTCTGTCATCTAAGAACCCCAGCAGTCAAAATTTAGGCTGCATGTATAATTTACTTTATTTCTAAGGTAATTCTGCTTGTACTGGTGGTGTGGTGATTACAAGAAAACATATGTAGAGAGAAAATGATAAAGTTCTTCATTTAATAAATCCATCAGGAAAGTCCATGAAACCTGTAACAAGAGTATTCCCAGTGAGCAGTCCTGGCTAGGTGTGCCTTTGTTCACAGGGTGAGACTTTGTTCACAGGGCACGTCCTGAAGCCTCTGAGGCTCAGGTGAGAGGGGAATCAGGACAGTCTCTGTGAGGCTGAGCTCATCCCTCCCTGTCACATGTGCTGGTTTCCTCTTCTGGTAGAGACAGCAGAGAAGGGAGGGGAAGCATCCACATATCTTATGATCTTGTGGAATCAGTGCTGCTGGTTCTAGCTGAGGTGTCAGCCTTGGCAATTCCATATGGCTCTTTCTGTTATTGTGTTTTTCCTGTTAGGTTTGAATAGGGCTCAGTCCAGATCTAGCAGTGCTGGTTGTTTCTAGTGTGGCTCAGGATTTCATTAGAGAGAGTCAATCTCTATGTCTTGATTTATTCTTGTGTATGTGTGTGGAGCACTTCTTTATCGTATGGTATTAAATCTCCCTTTAGAGATTTTCTCCCTCCCTCATTTTCCCCCTCTAATCAGAAGAAATAGGTACATTTTGTTCTGCCTCTTAATGGCTGTTTTTGTTCTAAGTATTTATGGCCTTTACAGGAGCAGAGTTAATACTATATGATGTCAATATTCTCCCAACATAGTTACGCAGCCATCTTACATTTATGACCTTTTCCCCCTATAATTAGTTCCAGCTGAAATTAGATTCAGTGAGAGCCTCGCTCCAATTACAGCCAAATCTGAATAAAACTGATTCCACCGTGGTTGTCTGGAGGAAAAGAAAAAAAAAAAAAAAAAAGAAGAAGAAAAGGCCTTTTCCAGTTTCACTGTAGATAACTTAGCCTCGCATCTCTGCAGTACATCTGCACTTAATAAAAGTGAAAAGGGTTTAAGGGCCAACCCTGGAGAGAGCAAAAAATTCTCAGCTCTGTCAATAACTTCGAGCAAAAGTCCTTTTAGTTTTCCATGTCCCCCCTTGCCTGTTTGTCCTTCCTCCCCTGGCTGGGAGAGGCCCCAGGTCCATGAGTGTCGCTGTGTGCTGTGCTGAGGGGGCAGCAGCAGGTGCTGGCAGCGCCTGTGGGGTGCAAGGTCTCTGCTCTGACACTCGGGTTAGCTGAGGAGCACAGTCCCCGTGGGCAGCTCTGTGTTGCAGTGCACACCTGGAGCTCCTTGTTCCTGGTGCGGATGGCTTGGGATGCACACAGCAAGGCAAGATGGGGATCTGTCAGCCAGCTGGGCATCCTCCCTTTCTCTGGAAAGAAACTGGATGCATGGGCGTGAGGATAAAACCATTGTGGCACCCCACAGTGTAGGCATTTGGCTATTAAGAGCCTGAGGGAGTCTGGATATCAGCCCTCTAATGCAGATGTGCTGGTGTGTCCAGCACAGCTGGAACACGAACAGCAGTGCTGGCTCTTGAGGGCCCCACATCAGCTCCCCAGGGGTTGACAGCCACAAAGTATTCTGTGAGAAATGCAAGGAGTTGCTTTGAATGCAAAGCTGTGTTTTGTATTAGCCAAATGAATCAAAAATAATGTGAAGCCTTTTTGCCATTATCAGAGATATTTAGCTGGGATTGAATGTTTGTTTACCTCAGATGGGTTTGCAGCCAGGTTTATACTTTTATCACCTCCAGATTGGATTACTGTAATCCTTTATTTGCACGTTATCCTCAGCTCTTTTTTGTTGGTTTTTTTTTTTTCTTCCCCCCCACCCCCCCTCTTTTTTTGGTCATTGGGTCAGTACAGAAAAACAAAAATTGATTTCTGGCACCCAGAGGAATAAATTGTCTCTTATCGTCTCTGAAATCATTGTCATATTGTGTTCTGATTCCAATCCAAATTGATCTTCAAATTAGATTTTGGATCAATAATAGCCTTATAATGGAATGACACTGTTAAGGCTTCTACCAGCTGCTGTGACCCACGGAAGCTGATGAAAGCATCTCATCACTGTGTATAATCTCAGAAAAATTAATGCACATCCAGTTCCATTAGCTCACTGCTGTCTGTTCCATCAGGACAATAATGTGCCCGGGGTCAGCACTGCTTTCAGCCATCCTCACACAGCCAAGTCTCCAGTTCAGATGGGGCTCCTGGCCCTTCCCAGAAAGCTGTGTGAAGTTTTGGCAAGGGAAAAATGTTGTGTTTCTAACCCTGAACCTTCAATTCCAATTAAGTGCCTTCTGAGACATGGTGAAATGGCCCTGCAACATTAAGTGAAATGAATCTAGAGATTAATTAAAGTTTTATATTAAAAATTGACAATTTAAGGAATTGGAATAAACATTTAGTGAACAGAAAGAAGATCCTGTATTCTCCAAAGCCCCTCCAAGAGGCAGGAATTGCAGCTGAGGTGCAATTTCCCTCCAAGCTTTTCTAGGCACTTAGTATTTCAGAAGTGATTTATCTGGAAATATGTGTGAGTTATTTTGAGGTTGCTATGATTATATCATTTGATGAGATTTTTTTCTTCTCTTTTCTGCACTGAGGACTTTAAAGTGAGAGAGACAGTCCATAGATAGCTTGTGGTTTGTTTAATTAACTGGCTTTCTTTTTATGGATGGCTGCTTGCAAGGCTGCTCTTTCATTTAGTGATTGTTTTTGTTATTAATGGTTTCAGACAGAGCTCTTCACGTATCAAGTGCAAGTTTTTGCAAAGCCAGTGAAGGAATCACACAAGAGGATTTTTTTCCTCCTGTTTCCTGCCGCTCATGTTTATTTTCTGTGGTGCTGCTCTCCATAGTCTGCTGTGGCTGTTAGCACTTTCCGTCAAAAAAATTGTTCAGGAGTTCAAAGTTTTTAATCTCAAATTTGCAAAGTGCTGGTTGTTTGGCAAAGGTGTCAAAAAACATTTAAAGTTTTAAAAATTCATGCTAATGCAGTAGGTTAATAAAATTAAGGACATTCTTAGTCCTTAATGGGGGGTGGGAGCAGCCCAGGAGAATAAATTTGATTATGTTTATTGTTCATGCAACAGAGGTGTTAAATATGTGATATTGTGGTAGGAGGATCTTTGCATTGCCTGTAAGAGATGAGGGTAGAAGTAGGTAAGGAGGAAAAAGAGATTATTTTATGTATGTGTGACTCAGGGAGGTCAATAATGTAAGTGCTGGGGTGTGTGAAATAAATATTAGGTGCCTCCCCCCCC